>OY728161.1:2007513911-2007623911 GCA_963277665.1 Viscum album | reverse complement strand
GCGATTAGTTAACCTACCGTGAACCCTCTAAGTTACTGCAAGGCATGTCATATGGTACGTATACTAACTATGACTTATTTAAGTTATTGCAAGCATGTTCTTATGGTCAGTAAACCTACTATGACTATTAGAGTTTTAAATTATTAATTGTGTATTTTGGTGGGATTTCTCTTCAGTTTATTATTATTTTATTTTATGCCTTAAATGGTCGAATAAAATTCAAATCAGAACATGAATCAGCACACTCCTCTCTCTTTATCTTTCAAATCCCTATATTTTTTCTCTTTCAAATCTATCTTTTCCAAACCCTTTCTTCTCTCGAAATCAATCTCGGTCCTTCATAGTTTCAAATCTCAGGAGAAGAATCATTAGACTAAAAAGACCTATCAAAGTCACATCTCCTATTATTTCACCTCCCTTGAAGAAATCGAAGAAAATTCAAGCTTGCTCAAGTGCTTTGGTCAAGCCTCGCAAATCTCATTTGTTAAACCAATCTGTGTGTACAGAAAAAGAAGTGGATGTCGAGTGACTATAGTCAAGCAAGTCCTTGGTTTGGAAATCTATTCAGAAGCAAGGATGGGGTGATTGGTTCAAGGAAAATGGAAATCCATTTTATCCTCTAATATTCAAATATTTCTATGTGAATATAGAGTTTGAAACTAGTGATTCAAGGGATACTATTCGAACTCTTGTAAAAGGGGAGAAATTGGTATTTTCCTTGAAGTTATGGGCCAAGAGTTTAAATGTTCCACATATAGGAGAGTATGAGGATAATAAAATTTTGTATCCTATTAATCATGATCACTTTATGAATTCTCTTGAGAAGCTAACTGGAAGAATAACTCCTTGAAGACCTGGTTTTGTGGAATTAGATGGAGAATACAGTTTTTTTGGTGAGGTTTATCCAACATTTGATTAGTCCTAGAAAAGGGGAATTTGGTATTTTGAGGCATCAAGATATTTTTTTCTATATCTAATGAATAATGTAGTTTGGATATACCTATCGAGGTATATTATGAGGCACATGGAAGAGTTTTTCAATCCCTATTCTAGATTCACCTCAATACTATATCCTAAGTATATCTCATCCTTGCTGGAGTACAAAGGATTAGTTTCTGAGGGGAGGGAAATAATAGTTTCTTCTGGTGGTTTTTGCCTAAATCAAAAGATTTTTAGGTATATAAAGATCAATTGGAAACCATGAAATAAGTTATAGGTAGTAGATAATGAGAAGTCCCAAGAAAAATTAAATCCTATCAAGGATCCAATGAGACCAAGGAACAAAGTGGATCCAAGTCTAGAACCTGATGTGATAGTTGAATATTCATTTAAGGAGAATGAAGATCAATTGGAGGAAGTTGAAGCTACTAATATTTATGAAGAAGTAGGGGAAGCACATGAGGATGTTAGGGATCTCTCTCATGTTATATATTTTGGATCTATTGATTCCCCTCTACCTTTACCCTCTCAATAAGAATAGTTGAGATATGAATACCTTGATGATACTGAAGAATCGGTGAATGATATTGGTGAAGATGTAGAGTGGGAGTACAGTGACTTAGATAAGAAAAAAATAAATAAATATAGTAGTGAAAAATCTTCTACCATAAGTCATATTATTGGAAGTACCCCTAATCCAAATAGAAGTTAAGAAACATCTCAGGGGGGAATCTGATGGCAGTGATGATCTTAGAGGTAGTCCACCTAGACATGGTGGACCCTTCATCTCTTCTGCTCAGAAAATTCCTGAGGGATCCCTAATTACTCAAATAGATCTTCAAGAACGAGTTGAAGTGTCACATCCCAAACCAAACTTGGATCAAGTTCTTTAAGATATGTTTGGTCCTACTCCCACTAAAGATATTGAGGAACCAAAAAATAGTGATGGTAAAGATCATATTGGATCTACTCACATATAACTTTTTGAAGGTGTTGATAAAGGAAATGGGGCAGTACCAAAAGTCCAGTCTGTGAGAATGGGTCCTATAATGAATGAAGGAGAGTTGAATGGGAGGAAGTCTACTCCTGATCAATCCACACATATCCCTCCTTCTACTTATTCTATTTCCTCTATGACTAAGTAATATTTGAATGTGTTCAATTCTAGTTTAATGGGTGTATTGAAATAGATCTTCATTGGTTTTGAGAATTCAATTGAACCTATCATAGAAGAGGACATGTCAAGAGTAGTCACTCTTATCATCTCTCATTTTCAACCAAATTTTTTTCCTAAGATAGATCTGATGAAAAATGAGATTGAGGATCTAAAAGATCAAAGTAGATCCTTATAGGTACTCCTCCAAGAAATTATGCTAAAGTTGGACCATATGTTTCTAAATGTTGACTTTCAGCCTTCTACCCTAGTCATTCCTCTTTAAGCTGCATCTCATCCTCCATGCAAAGGGATTTCAATGAAGATCATATCATACCACTTATGAGAGATGGGTTTCTGGTATTCTTGGATGAATTTCATAAGACCAAAGAAAATAGTGTTTGATTTATTTCAAACTCATGCTATAAAAACTATAGAGTTGGTCATAAGTGATGTGAAACAAGAAAGAAAAGACAGAGATACGATCAAAAAGGAAATTGAATTCTATCTGAGCAAGATTCTCACCAAGTCAGATCAAAAAAATGAAGGTACCAGGCATGAAGTAGAATCTCCAAAAATGGGATTTTAAAATTTTTCCACCAATGATCAACATGAACTCACCATCAGCGGTGATGTGTTGCCTGAATACCACCTGAGGATCTCATGTGAGGAATTCTAATCACAAAATTAAAACCATACATACCTAGATAGATCTGAAGTTGTGTTTAACGTCTGGTCATCATTGGTGATCGGTGCTCAAAGAATCCAAATCTAAATTCATCTGAATCATCCACATGCACTTCAAGAAACTATGGGAGCATCGATCATTAAATTATGGGTGTTGTTACCGAGATCTATCGACACCTTTGATGCTACAACGATCACCGCATCGCCTTGTTTGCAATGCAAGATAAAGAGATCGATCCAAAATTTTGGATCCAAATAATATCTCTCTAGAATATGGGAGAGATATTAATAGATATAGAGGTAATTAATAGCCCTTGATGAATCCTTCTCCTCTATTTATAGTGTGTGATGTAAATTACCTGGAAATTTCTGACCTTCCCCTAAATAATTAACAGGCTAAATAAACAATATCCTTACTAATAAAATGATTCATAAATATTATTTATTATTATTATCACCTTATTTTAATATATTAAATATATTATCTGATAATACTTGAGCCATTAACTCAAATTTATGTTCCTACAAACATTAAATGAACCTTGAATATTTTAAACTAATATTCATTCAATTAATATTTTCTATGAATTTACTTTAAAACCTATAAATACATTTAATAAATAAATTTAATGCTAATTATTCTTAAATTGAATAATATGAATTTGTTTATTCATTTGGTGATCTTATCGTTTTGGAAAAATCTTCGATCTTAGTGGTGGGGCCCACCATGTCCAGTATACCTATTCAACTAAATAGGGCATATTCTTGAATATTCTATTGTGTGTGACCCACTAGGCCCTTATCTCGATAGTAGTAAATGCTATTCACAGACCAAGAGAAGGATTGAGTAACACATCATAGACTCTAAATAAATAAGGATATCCATAGCAACGAAAACCAACCTACAAACACACACTATGTAATATAATATCTTTTTCTTTAATATATCATAAAGTAGGACGCACACCCATGTCATTACCCTTTATTTCTTTGTTGCTTGTTGATCTAACTGGAGGGATTTATCCTTGACTTCCATGGCCATGGTCTTATGAAAGTACTACCATCTTGATTATCATGGCCCAAGATATATAACTTCCTTAACCTGGAAGCGACTAATCCTTTCTTGACCATTCAACCAATGTCATACCACCAATTAATCACCCAACACAAGCTACCTCACTATGGTTTCATTATCATAGTTTTTGACTTACATAAAAGTACGCAATCAAATGGAACACATTGGTAATGATATCAAGTCAGGAGACCATTACACATGTCCATAGATAGGAACATCTGGTGACACCCAAAACATGTGGTGTTCTTATTGGCAGGTTTGTCCTCATGATCTCACTACTAAAGATCACCATGTGAGAACTTAATGAGAAGAAGTCTCAATACTTATGTGCCCCCAGCACCTGATAGTCAAACATTTATTATATCCAGTCAATAAGATGTATCTAGACCATAGGAATTATATTTAAGATTAATGTTATAGTATCTCAATGTTCTCATTATAGTATGGGATCTTCTATAACCTTTTGATATGATAATTAATCTATGGACATTATGATTTCAATAGTAGACACAGAAAATTCTACACTATAATGGTAAGTATACATCATGTATACTTAAATTTATACATGATATGGTAATAAAAAGTACTGAATATTTGGGTATAGGGTGCCCACTATTACAACAAAAACCTTGTTCATACACTTAGCTAGTGAACTTAGAATTCCTCCTCTGACTCGGGCCTTCAAAACTCATGTGGAGATATTAAATATTATCACTCCTATTCTAGAAACATTTTTTTGATAATAAAGAATACCATTTTCAATCCATGTAACATGGATCTTGAGCTATTAAGGACTTCACCATCCTTCTATATAAATATATTTATACTACTAATACAGTCATTCTAGCCCATATAGCTCTCCCTTTTACTTAAAAACCTTTTTCTGCCACTTCCTCTACCAACCCTTTCTGTTTGTATCCTAAAAAAAAGAATCTACACCTTATTTCTAGGCACGTGGTTATTTAGGAACCATCCTCCATATCCTCACCATAGCCTAAACCTCATGTCTCTACCTCTATAAAAAATGGAAATATCATATTCTCCCTTTTGAAATTAGAGATGTTGTCTCATATTCTAATTCCAATAATAGTGTTTGATAGGTATTTTTGTAACCTTTTTGAATTATCAATGAAAGATGTTTTTTCCTTCTTATGTTTCCTTTTATCAATTTATTTTTAATATTTCTTGACTAATATCATCTAATTTATTATTGATTTCTACATTATTATTTCTCCATACCTCGCTCACTTTTTTGATAATACCAAAAGGGGGAGAAATGTGTTTCAGTTCATTTCCTTATACTTATAATAATATTTTTTTTCTAAAGCTTTAATATTACATGATTTTTTATCATTAAAAAGGGGGAGATTGTTGGATTAGTCTATAAAATTATTATTTTAATGCTCATAAATCATGTTTCTAATGGTATTAATTAATTTTATGTTTTATGATAGACAAATGTTTTTCTAGAAAGAATATGAAAAATGGATAAGTATTGAATTTACCACATCAAGCTACCACATGAAGAATTTAAACTAACCATGAAGGTCAAGTGACTTTATAGAAGTGACAACAAAAAGAATTCAAAGTGACCGTATGAATAAATAATTAATTATATTCCATATAAGAAAATTTTCTCTAAGTCTTGAACTAACTGCATAGGTACCGAACCAACCGTATGAAGTGTTCAAGTGATCGTGAAAAGTTTTCAACCTAATGTGTGAAGACTTCAATCGACCATGATGATAGGAAGTAAAAATTTAGTGTTGAACCTATCATATGAGGAACTTAACTAACCACATAAAGGACTTAAGTGATCACATGAGGAGAACTAGTGACTATATCAAGTTATCATGTAAATTGAATGTAATATTAATTGAATGAAAGTTGAAGTGACTAGAAGATGAAGTGACTAAAAAGTCAAGTGACTATAAAGTCAAGTGACCCCAAAGTGAAGTGACTGTAAGTTGAAGTAACCATTCTTGAGAGAAGATAATTGACCGTGTATCATTAAAATAGTAAGTATTTTTTAAATTCTAATGGCTATGTTTTGAAGCATTTACTGAGAAATTAGATAATTTAAAAATTCCTTATAAAAGTAATCAAAATGATGATTATTTTATGAATATTCTAAAAAATTTAATTAGAAAAGGATTCATCTTTAAGAAGAAGAGTCTCTCATGGATAGAAGTGTTCACTTGTCTAAGATATATTGAGAATAATTTGATGAGATCAGATTGTCTACTTGACTCGACACATCCACGACACCCTGTTCTTCTAATTCTTTGTGAAATATTTATTTGAAGATTTTTCAATGATGGATTTAAAGACAACTAATCAACTAAATCTGATCAAATATTGATCTATATAAAAACTCAATTTTCATCCCTTTGCGCTCTCTTTATTTTAGTTTACTCTCAAGTTTTGTCTATTTTACTTTGTATTTACATTAGAATGTGTTCTTATGTTGTATTGTAGAGTACTATATACTCTCTTATTATTATTTCTATATTCTTTATCCCATGAATAACTGTAGAAGAGGCTAGTTGTATCCTGGACTTCCCTAAGTGTAGTTTTGTCTATAAACTCGATCCATGTTGTGGATCATGTTTATTAGGATTTAATAAATGTTCTTGGAAGTAGGTGACTATAAAGTAGAGAGGATTAGGTTCCATCTTTGAATTGAACCTCTCATTTTGAATTCCATTGTGTGTTATTATTTCTATGCTTACTCTATTTTTCAAACTATTTTCACTGGTTATATCTTTCATCTGATTTTCACTCATCATTTTCTAAAATATGATTTTCAAATAAAATATCTGATAGTGAAAATTTATATGTGATATATTCTATTTTGTGTGAGTAAAATATTTTCAAAAATTAAATTATTTTTAAACTGTTTGTAATAGGGCGTTGATTTGATTGTTGAGAAACTACTTCAAAGCATCAAATTATTTATACCTGCTTTAATTTTTAATTAGGATTTGTATTTTATGGGTGTTTAAATTGGTTTTAAAAATAAATTTTAAATTAAAAGCTCAGTTCACCCCCCCCCCCCTCTATTGATTTTTCCCCTCCAACCAACATTTGGTATCAAATAGTTGTTTTCCCTTCTTTTTACTTTGACCTTGACCAAAAACTTAACAAGTTATTTTTAATTTCTTTTTGTTATTTATTTTGTAATTATGGATTCTAAGTATAAATGTTATGCTAAAAAATACCCTCCTTAATGGTTTTAACTATACTCAATGGAAAATAAAAATGAAAATTTATCTTGAGAGCATGGGTTTTGACATATATGGGTCTATTGAGGATAAATATAAAAAACCTAAAAATACTAACAAATAATGGGATGCTCCAACTAAAGATGATTATGATTTAAATTGAAAATACATGAATGCTTTATTTTGTTCTTTAAGAGAGGATGAGTTTAATAGGATATCTTCTTATGATACTACTTATCAAATTTTGAATTCTCTTTTTGTGTCTCATGAAGATATGTCTAATGTTAAGGAAATGTGATAAAATATAAATACTATTAAGTATGATACTTTCAAAATAAATCCTTATGAATCCATATTTTACATGTATCTCAGGTTCAAAGTGATTATAAACATTATTATTAAACTTGTAAAAAATATTGATGATAATTCTCAAGTCACTACTACAAAATAGGCCTTTAACAGTACTAAAAATGACCTTTATCAGCGGTAGAGAAACATTGACTACTGGAATGAGACAAAAATCCCTATTCTTTTATCAGTGATGAAAAAGTGTTGATAAAGGGGTCCTTTATCATCACTAAAAAAAGTGATGATAAAGGAAAACATTTATTAGTTCTTTTATTTAGCACCCATAAAGGGGACCTTTATTGGTGCTTATAAGAGTGCTGATAAAGGGTACCTTTATCAAAATTTGTAAAAGCACTGATAAAGGATACCATTATCAATGTTTGTAAAATCACTGATAAATGGACCTTTATCATTGCTTTTAAAAGTGTTGATAAATGGGCATATTATAGTGTGTTGTAATAGCATATTGCAGTGTGTTGTAAGATCACACTATAGCACCAGTGAAATGTGTTGTAATAGCACACTACAACACCAAAAACACCACCATATATCAACAAAACAAAGTACCAATAAAAAATTTAAATTAAATGAAATTTACAACTTAAATACAAGAAAAATATATATATTATAGAAATTTCAAATATTATTTTATACAATTACATAACTAAAAATTATTACATACATTTAAAAACATCATTGTTCATTTTTAGTTTGATCCTGGCCCCGACTCATGCTATTTCCAAAAAAACACCCCTACTCAATAAAAAGAACACATCTTTATAAGAAAAAAATTCTTATATTAGTAATAATATAAATAAATAAATTAACATAAATTGTTAATTTTAAACTAAACTTTGGCGATGTGATGCAAGTTTTAAACTAAAATGACACTTATATGTTGAAAAGATGCACTTGGAGTCATACCCATCACACCGCGCATTGAATTTAGGTTTGGTTGATTCCAACATGTATCAAATGAATTATGGATCATTTTCCTAAAGTATTAAAACAATCCAAATGTGTTTTATCATTTTTGAGTATGTCACTTGACTTTTTTACTAAAGTGTCATTTTAAACTAAAAACACGAACTTTGACTCATACCGGTCACATCATGTGTCAGTTTTATGTGAGACTAATTCTTAAATGATAAAAATGAATTATGAATCATTTTCATAAATCATAAATACAATTTGAGTGTGTTTTCTCATTTTTCAGTGAGTGACACTTTTTAAACTAAAATGTCGATTTTAAACTGATAACAGATACATTAAGTCATGTCGAGCACATGGAATATCGAATTGAGGTGAGGATGATTCCTACACATCATAAATGACTTATGGATCATTTTTATAAAGTATCAAGACAATAATAATTCATTTTCTCAGTTTTGAGTAGGTCACTTTTCCTTTTCACTAAAATTGATGTTAATTTTAAATAAAAAAATGCACTTAGAGTCATATTGGTCACACCGTTCATTGGATTGTGGTGCGGATGATTCCAACATGTCTCAAATGACTTATGGATAATTTTTTATAAAGTATCAAAACAATATAAATGTGTTTTCTTGGTTTTGAGTACGTCACTTGTCTTTTTTACTAAAATGTCATTTTAAACTGGAAACACACACTTTGACTCATACTAGTCACATCGTGTGTCAGTTTGAAGTGAGAGTGATTCTTATACATATAAAATGACTTATGAATAGTTTTCCTAAATTATCAATACAGTCTGATCTTTTTTCTTGGTTTTTAGTGAGTGAAACTTTTTGAACCAAAATATCAATTTTAAACTGATAACAGACACATTGAGTTATATCAAGAACATCATGTATCATATTGAGGTGGGAATAATTCCTACACATCACAAATGAATTATGGATAATTTTCTTAAAGTGTAAAAATAATTTGAATGTGTTTTCTTGATTTTGAGTAGGTCAATTTTACTTTTTACTAAAACTGATGTTAGTTTAAAAAAACACACTTGGAGTCATATCGGTCACACCGTGAATTGGATTAAGATTCAGCTAATTCAAACACATATCAAATTACTTATGGATAATTTTCCTAAATTATCAAAATAATCTGAATGTGTTTACTAGATTTTGAGTACGTCACTTATTGTTTTTACTAAAATTTCATTCTAAACTAAAAATATGCACTTTGACTCATACCGATCACATTTTGTGTTGGTTTGACATGAAACCAATTCATGTACATCAAAAATTAATTATGGATCTTTCTAATAAATTATCAATAAAATCCAAGTGGGTTTTCTTGATTTTCAGTGAGTGACACTTTTTAAACTAAAATGTCAATTTTAAACTAATAATGGACTCATTGAGTCATACCGGGCACATTCTATATAATATTTAGGTGTGGATGATTTATACACATCAAAAACGACTTATGTGTCATTTTCATGAAGTATCAAAACAATTCGAATGAGTTTTCTCAATTTTGGGTAGGTCATTTGTCCTTTTTACTAAAATTGATGTCAATTTTAAATAAAAAGATGCACTTGGAGTCATACCGGTCACAACGTGCATAAGATTGAGGTTTGGATGACTCTAACACATCTAAAATAAATTATATACTTCTTTCCTAAATTATCATAACAATATAAATGTGTTTTCTTTTTTTTTTTGAGTATGTCACTTTTCTTTTTTACTAAAATGTTATTTTCAACTGGAAACATGCATGTTGACTCATACTCATCACAACATGTTTCAGTTTGACATGATAATAATCCCTAAATGTCATAAATGACTTATAAATCACTTATATAAATTATCAAGACAGTATGAGTGTGTTTTCTTGGTTTTCAGTGAGTGACACTTTTTGAACTAAAATATCAATTTTAAACTGATAGCGGACACATTGAGTCATACCAGGCACATCGTCTATTGGATTGAGGTGTGGATGATTCCTAAACATATAAAATTACTTATGTATCATTTTACTAAATTATAAAAACAATATGAATGTGTTCTATTAGTTTTTAGTAGGTCAATTTTCCTTTTTACTAAAATTGATGTCAATTTTAAATAAAAAGACGCACTTGTAGTCATACCGGTCACACTGTGCATCGGATTGAGGTATGACTAATTCCAACACATTTCATATGACTTAGGGATAATTTTCCTAAATTATCAAAAGAATATGAATCCATTTTCTTGGTTTTGAATACATCACTTGTCTTCTTTACTAAAATATCATTTTAAACTGGAAACACACACTTTGACTCATATCGGTCACATCGTGTGTCGATTTGATGTGAGACCAATTCATGCACATCAAAAGTGACTTATTAATCATTTTTATAAATTTTCAAGACAATCTAAGGACATTTTCTTGGTTTTTAGTGAGTGACACTTTTTAAAATAAAATATCAATTTTAAAGTGATAACGAACATATTGAGTCATACCGGGAACATTGTGTACTGGATTGAGGTGAGTCTGATTTCTACATATAAAAAATTAATTATAGATCGTTTTCCTAAAGTATCAAAACAATATGAATGTGTTTTCTTGGTTTTGAGTAGGTCATTTGTCCTTTTTACTAAAATTGGTGTCAATTTTAAATAAAAAGACACACTTTGAGTCATACCGATCACACCATGCATCGAATTGAGGTGTGGATAATTCAGAAATGTCTTAAATGAATTATGGATTTATTTACTAAATTATAAAAACAATACGAACATGTTTTCTCGGTTTTGAGTACGTCACTTGTCTTTTTTACTAAAATTTCATTTTAAACTGGAAACGTGCACTTTGACTCATATCTGTCACATCGTGTGTCGGTTTTATGTGAGACTGATTCCTATACACACAAAAATGAATTATGAATCATTTTTCTAAATTATAAAAATAATATGAGTTCATTTTATCATTTTTCAATGAGTGACACTTTTTGAACTAAAATATCGATTTTAAACTGATAACAGATGCATTGAATCATACCGGGAACATCGTGTATCGTATTGAGGTGTGGATGATTCCTACATGTAAAATATTACTTAGGGATTTTTTTACCTAAAGTATAAAAACAATCCTAATGCTTTTTCTTGGTTTTGGGTATGTTTGTTATCCTTTTACTAAAATTGATGTCAATTTAAAATAAAAAGACATACTTGGAGTCATACCGGTCATATCATGTATCGGATTGAGGTGAGGAATATTATAACACATCTCAAATGAATTATGGATCATTTTAATAAATTATAAAAACAATACAAATTCATTTTCTTGGTTTTGATTACATCACTTATCTTGTTTAACTAAAATGTCATTTAAAACTGGAAACACACACTTTGACCCATACTGGTCACATCATGTGTCGGTTTGATGTGAGACCAATTAATAAATGTCAAAAATAACTTATGAATATTTTTCCAAAATTATAAAGATAATATGAGTTTGTTTTCTCATTTTTCAGTGAGTGATTTTTTTTTTGAACTAAAATTTTGATTTTAAATTGATAGCGAATACATTAAGTCATATCGGGTACATCATGTATGGGATTGAGGTGCAAATGATTCCTACATGTTAAAAATGACTTATGTATTTTTTTCCTAAATTATAAAAATAATATGAATTCATTTTATCAGTTTTTAAAACTTCATTTTTCCTTTCTACTGAAATTAATGTCAAATTTAAATAAAAATATGTACCTAGAGTCATATCAGTCACACCATGCATAGGATTGAGGTGTGGCAGATTCAAACATGTCTCAAATGGCTTATGGATAATTTTCTTAAAGTATCAAAACAATATGAACATTTTTTCTTGGTTTTGAGTATGTCACTTCTCTTTTTTACTAAAATGTCATTTTAAATTTGAAACACGCACTTTGACTCATACCGATCACATTGTGTGTCAGTTTGACATGATACTGATTCCTACACATCAAAAATGATTTATTAATATATGTACTAAATTATTAATAAAATATGAGCATATTTTCTCAATTTTCAATGAGTGACATTTTTTTAACTAAAATGTCAATTTTAAAGTGATAATGGACACTTTCAGTCATACTAGGCACATCGTGTATCGGATTGAGGTGAGGCTGGTTCCTAAATGTAAAAAATGACTTAATAATTGTTTTCTCAATGTATCAAAACAATATGAATATGTTTTATCATATTTTAGTATATCATTTGTCTTTTTTACTAAAAAAATAATGTCAATTTTAAATAAAAAGAAACACTTGGAGTAATATCAGTCACATCATGTGTCGGATTAAGGTGAAATTGATTCTTACACATCCTAAAGTCTAAAAAAATCCTAACTTTCAATGTTACCGTGATTTTCATTACCTTTATTTTTTAAACTACAAACATTGCATATTTACTCAATGTTCTTATCCGAAAAAACCTTTCTCATTATTGAAATCTAGAAGAGTGGAGGAAGCTTATGTGCCCATTATATAAAGAGAAGTCTCCACAATGGGCACATGATCTTCATCTACTCTTATAGATTTAAAAATTGAGAAAGGTTTTTTGATTAAGAACATCAACTCAATATGAAGTGCTGACACTTAGACAATGAAATAAAATGAAAATCATGGTAATATTGACAGAAGGAACATTTTATCTCTTTTATGGCTTGTTGCAGATAGTTGAAAGCAAAATATAAATTCCTAAAAGATATGTAAAAAAACTAAATAATTATTAGTTAAAAATTATAAGGAAATTAACTTACAAATAGTAGATAAAATGATGATAAAATTAATTAAATAAATATTAAGAATTCACCTTTTCATGATGGTTTCATGCATTCTTGATGTATTTCCTTACTTTCATTATCTCAGTTTCAGGATCAAAGTCCAATATATCATGAGCATGAGAAGATTTGAAAAAAACACCCCAACTCAAAAAATAATAATCTACCTGTATAAGAAAAAATTATTATATGAGTAATAATAAAAATAAAAAAAATAAACATAAATATGAAACAATACATTAATTATATAGATAATGATTTTACTATGCAAACATAAATATTACCTATGTGATTGAGAAGAGGATGTAACTTGAAGTAAAGTGATAAATTCCAACACTTAAGGGGTGAAAAGGTTTTAATGGAGAATAATTCTATAGAAGTTTTGGTGTATAAATGCATGAAAAATAGATAGACCACCCCAACTCGAACAAAAGAATCCACTTGTATAAGAAAACAATTCTTATGTGAGTGATACTAAAAAATTAAACAAAAATATGAAATAATACATTAATTCTATGGACAATGATTTTACTATGTAAACATCAATATTACATCTATGATTGAGCAGAGGCAATGTCGTTTCTCTTACTGCAAAGGAAGTGGAGCGAACTTGAAGGAAAGTGATAAATGCAACACTGTAGGGGTGAAAAGGTTTTTAGAGAGAATAATTATGTGGAAGTTTTGGTGCATAAAGTCATGAAAGATAGACCAAAATCTTCTAAAATAAATGAAATCTGAAAGGAATAATTAAGATTAAATCAACGTTTAATTATATAATTTTTTGGTAAAATAAATAAATTATATTGTAAAATTACCTTTACATCTTCCCAAAGGGTTTACTTCATTATAGTGTGTTCTTCTAAGCGATTGGTAACATCATCATGTACAGAAGAAATTTTATGCATAAGAAGTCAAACATTTAATTTATATTATGTTAATGTAGTAGAGAACATATAATATTATGAGGAAAAACATGGTATATTAAAAAACACTTTTACCTTCTCATTAAACTATATTTCTTTTTTTAAATGTTTTAGGGATTTTGTTCCTCTATAAAAAATCAAAATCCCCTCTTTTTGATCACCTCTAACATACAATACATTGTCTACATTGGGACTAGCATGAACTAATTCTGATATCCCAATTAAAGGGTCACCCTTGATTGAATTTTCATCTAACTTGGCATTTGTTTTAGTTTCCAACAAGACAATCAACCAATTCTAGTTTACTAGATCTGAGGCATAAAATACTTTCACTGCTTGTGATTTCATTATGAATGGATAAACTTTTTCCCCTTCTACACTGAAATTTACCTTCATGAAGCCCATTTCATCAACTTTCACTACACTCATATTTTCAACCCATTTTCAATAGAAAATAGGCACTTGAAATATTGTATAATACAAATATTATATCTATTCGATAATGAAAAAATATGACATATTTTCATAAATTGGATTTCTATCCTTGGAACTAGATATGTTCATCGCTTCCTCCACAAGTGTAACACCACTAATTTACATCGTACTTCATTCATCATTTTCTTTTGTATAGAACGTATAACCATTGATTACAAAACTAGTGTAATATATAACATTTTCATTCAATCCCCTGGCTAGCCATTGAATTCATTCGAAAATTGAATTTGGATTTTCAAATAAATAATTATATATTTGATCTTGGAACTATCCTATAAACTGTTGATTATGTGTATTTGATATCCATCCTTCATCTCTTGATGAATTCAAATATCTAAGAATATCTTTGTGGGATTTAATGTATGGGTCAACATATTCACTATTATGTAAAATTTAAAGGATTTCTTGCTCCCACTTTGTCAAGGTAATTGTAACAACATCTATTATAGAAATACCTTCACCCATAAGGTATCCACTATGATGAGACTTTGGGAGACCGATGCTATCAACATATGATAGGCAATTGGTACATAATTCAATATCTTCTTCAATAATATATCATTCTACAATATAACCTTCTATATGACTTCGATTCTTGATATACCCTTTCAAAATCAGCATATATTGTTTAATGGGGTACATCTATCTATAATGGTAGGGCCACATAGTTAAACCTATCTAACCAATAGAACCATCAGGTTGACCCTTATATCAAAAATTATGGTGGGAAGATCAACACTAATTCACATAATATGAATTCATCCTCATTATTTATGATTGTAAACTTCATTGGTTCTATAACTTTACTACATATATATTTTAAAAAGAAGCAAATCTTGGTAAATATATATCGTACATTTTGAAGTAGAATGCAATGAAAAGAAACAAGCATCAAATCTTGCATCAAAACATGAAATTCGTGTGATTTTTATCCTTGTAAATTCAAATTAGTTATTGATATATCATTCTTTATATTTGATTAATACCCCTCTGGAACTTTTACTATAATGATCCTATGTTTATTTCAAATTAATACATGATTTATTACATAAAATTACACTTAATATAACCCAGAAGATTTAGAGGACTAGTGTCTTTGGGAAAATAGGTAAATTATATAAGAACTTAAAACACTAAAAGCAACATCTTTATTGTAAAGTTCTTTAACATGATGAAAATGTTCCTTCATACTTAACACTGCATGGGATAACCTAAGGACATACATAAGAAAGGGGTGAGCTATAAAGCCCAGTAAGGGAATAAACAAGGTATAACATGAGGAATTAAATATACTTTATATGATAGGCATATCAATGGAGTATAAAAGGAACATGAATAATAAGGAATGATATAGTATTATAATCATAACATGGGAAATGTAGCAATAACTTAAAACATTGCATCATAAACATAGGTCAAGGATAAACCCGCCAAGACTTAATGGTGGAAAAAATTCCCATAAAGGAATCAGGTACAATCATGTACCAACATGATGTATCATGATACTAAACATTACCCAATGCATTGGAATGCTATCAGGGCGCACCCTTGATAATCATTTCATTTTCATGCTTAAGTGTGCCACATGGATCATATAATATGGATTCATTCAACATCATAATTTATTCCACAATAAAGGAATGTGGAATAAATACATGTAAGTCACAAATAAATAATTATATGTTCATAAATGTGAATACCCTTAATATATAAATGGGTATGGTATTCACTACATAATTATTTTGGCATGGAAAATCACGGTGTAATTTCGGCAACATAATGACATCATATAGAAATTCATAAAATGGGTTGATAAGAGAGAAAGGGGTATCTCATCATTTAGAAACAAAATATATAGTAATAGGTAAATGTAAATATATTCCCCAATATAATTAATTGGAAATAGAAGGTGTAACATAATAAATAAACTTGAATAAAGAGGAGAAAGTAAAGAACCCTTGTAAAATTTCGGCATGGTAATGGGTGTACATAAATGTTATTAGGAGGATTAAATGGGAGTGAAAGGGAATATAATAATTTATAAATAAAATTTAAATTAAGGGAGATATTTAAGAACATATCCAAATATAGGAAAAAGGAAATTTAAAGATATAACATAAAAGGAATGCTTGATGAAAGAGGAGGGTGGAAGATCCCTTATGGAATTTTAATGTAGTAACGCCTTAGATAAAGGTAAAAATGAGAGAGGATAAATAATATATCATTAAAATAAAATCAATTAGAAAGTAATGTAATCATAGTAAATGAATTACAGTATAAACAATTAAAATTTTAAAGACTAATTTCAAGGAAGATTCATGAATTGAAAGAAGAAGAGGAAGGTGAGGATCCCTTACTTGAATGTGTGACCCCAAAGGCTTGGAAGAGGATTCGTGGGAGCTTGAGAGAAACTTGGGAGGACTATGGGGAGTAGAGGGTATATTTTGGAAATTATTCAAGGAGTTTTAGTGAAGATAAGTGGGATCTTGGGTGGGTTTATATAGGAAATGAGAGGGGAATTCTTTAATATTTAAGTTTTGGACTCTACATAATAAAGTATTCAAAACCACAAACCATCCCATGATTTTTTACCATGTTTTATACAAAAGGGGAGAGTTTTAAATTATTTTATAATTCCAAGGTCTGAAGATAATTAAATACTTACATTTTTTATGTGTAGGTGAGTCGCACTCTCAAAGAAATGATTTTAAAATCTTAAAATATATTATAAGTCTTAGAGGATTTACTAAGTATTTATAAAATAAATAAAATAACTAAAAATAACATTATTTTAAATGTAAAACATATATTTATCTGAGGATACATTTTATAGGATTTATTAAATCACTATTGGGTCATTATTATGTCATGAAATACACCGTATATTTATACAGTATTTAATTTTTACCCAAAAAATTCGACTATCTTAGAAAATTATGAAAAAAATAAACATTAGATAATTTTGACATTTTGATTCCAAAAATGATATCCATTTTATCAAAATAATTTTATAAATATTTAAATTTTCACTTTTAAAATAATAACTGATATTTATTGAAAATGATGGTTTTTTGACAAATAACAGTTTTTTGAACCCTTATAAAATTTACATTTTAAATCATAAAAATTATATGATCATTTATATTTGATAAATATTATTTAATAATAATATTACATTAAAATATTATTTATTTCAAAAAACCATTAATTCATAAATTCATTAATTGAATTTGAATATTAACCAAAAATACAATTTGTGCTTTAAAATCATTTACAAAGTAACAATAATAGAATGAAAATATATTTATTAATTCATACAAAATAATGTAAATATTATTATTGATAGGGTCTTGATATATATACCTTTATTAAACCATCATATGCCCTATGAGTAAGGTGCACGATGGGGAGGATTTCATGCAGTCGTTCAGTGAATATGGTTTGGGTCGTGATCTCAATGAGCTTGAACTTCTCTAGTAAATAGTTTTTCTCATTTTTAAGTTGTTGGATATTATCTTGGTATTGGTATAGGGAAAATCCTAGAAATTCTATCTCCCTTTTAAGCTCCAATAAATGGGATTCATAGGGTATGATCCTACTGGTTGATTCCATCACTTCCTTTGTCTCTTCCAAAAGGATTTTTTAAAACCCTATATTTATATTAGCTATGTGATCACTGTTAAAAAACTATATTATCAATGGTAAAGATACTTAACGGACATTTGAATCCAATTGGATATAATAAAACAAAATAATTATAGGTGTTTTCTATTTGATTAAATCAAAAGTTGAATTTTATTCATAACGATTTGGGTCGTTACATTTACACCATTAAGGAAAAGAAACAATTACAATTTTTCATATCTGGATAAAGTGTAAGTTACTAAAGGAATAAAAGTCTTTCATTTACCCTTTACTGGTACTAAATCTTCCCTTATCCTTATGTCAATCATTTCCAACTTATCCCTAATGTTATCTTTCTTTTTTCTAGGAACATTTAGTAACATGTCGATAACACTATCAAATACATTTTTTCTATATGCATGGCATCAAGAAAATTCCTGACATAAAAACAATTCCAATATGGTAATTCAAAGAAAATTGATTTATTCTTCCAACCTGATTTCATAAGGTTTTTCAAAAATGGTTTACCGAAAATAGTGTAAATGTCTTTTACTTTATTGAATAGTTGATCACCTATTATTGAAAATGGTGTTATACCTTGTTTGATATTCCTATCGAATGTTGTCATCCAGGATTGGTATTTATGTCATCAAGGTAAAAAGTTGGATGTCCTAAAAACACAATCTTTAAGGAATGTTTCAACTGAACTGAGTTTGTGCATTTTTCAAAAATGGGACACCCCAATATTCTTTTAATGTTATAGCCTGATAAATTTTTATTAACGGAGAATTCATTTATCATCCCATACAATATGGCCCTCAATGTGGATTATTCCCTTTTATGAGCATCATACATTTTAACACCTATATTCCATATCAATTTTAGATCTTTGATTAATGGATCCAAATAGAAATCAATATCATTATCGATTTACTTTAATTCAGATATAAGTATATAAAACATAATGTATTTGTGCTTCATGAATAACCATAGAGGTAAGTTATAATTTACCAACATGATGGGCCATGTACTATGAGTACTAATTTTTACACCAAAAGTATTTATTCTATATGTAGATGACACAACATGAAATTTTCTCGACTCATTTCCAAATCCAGGATACTCGTAATGAATTTTCTTCCACTGAGGATAATTTGCTGGATGACCTAGTTTCCCATCTTTAATTCTTGTATCTACGTGTCGTTTCAATTGTCTCATGGTTTCCTAACATCCATATTATATTTTAAACCATGGAATGATAGTAAAGTACCATAAATATTTTTAAGTACTTGATTCATTTTTCTTGTATCGGTCTACACCACACTTAGGGAATTTTATGAGTGATTCATGTTCCTTGAAAAACAGTATACAATTATTTGGAAAATAATGTATTTTTAGGGATAATGACCATTGAACGAAGCATTCATTTAGTGTCATATGTTCGACATGTTAGTTCATTTCCTTCCGGTAACATGTCATTCAGAAGACCAAGTAGTTTTATAAAGCTAGTGTCGCTCCATCCACTACCAGCTTTCAAATTATATAACTTAAATACAGCTGACAATATTGTGAATTTAGTACAACTGGTATAAAATGGTTTCTTATCATAGTTATTTAACTTCTCAAACAACTTTGGGAAATCATGAAGTTCATCTTCAATTTCTATTTTCATTCCTTCCATGTTCTCTTCATCATCATTTACATTAGTATTCATATAAAATGATCTATAAACTACATTATCATCCTAATCGGTGTGCATATTCAATTTTTCCTCATGTTTAGTCCAATATTTATAGCTCTGATCTATTCTGTGACAAATAAAATGTTTCTAAAACTCTTTTGGACTAATTTTTATTGAATAACAACAATATAAACATGGATAAAGGATTTTAGAAGGGTTGTATGCATTCTCTATTGCAAAAATTTATGAAATATTTAACTCCATCTTCATACTCTTTTTTCAAACGATTAGAGTGCATCCATTTTCGATTCATATCTATCATATTGGGTTCATAAAATATTAATTTTTTATAATAAATAAATAAATACTCAAAAGATATTCATTATCAAAAGTTAAAGTTACAGCTAATTCTAATAAGGGAAACCCAATATTTTATTGTTTCAAATAATTTCAATATGCTTTGAAGAAAATGGGTAATTTAATTTAAGAAAATAATTACTCCACTATGGTTGGTGTTATCCTATGAATTCATTTAAGCATGAAAGTTATGGACAATTATCATCCTCATCAGCTCATCTCCCAAACATTTATCATTGCATTTTTTTGTTTGACACACATCCTCCATCTCTTGTGGACATACACCTATGTTGCTTGAAATAATCTAAGCAGTAGTCATCCATGGGATGATTAATGCTTAGAGTAGTAAAAGAAGCATAAAAGATATAGAGGGTGAGTCCCAAGAAACAAGATTCAATAATAACTATTTGGGAGATGAAACTGATGATGATGATAGTTGTACTGCATTGTGTTATCTAAAAGGGATAATACCTCCCATTAGTTAGAATTACACCATTTGAAATAGTTATTAACTTGTGACCTATTGAAGATGATATTTGGGGGGCATAAACATTCTTGTTTATGATTCAAGGGGTCTCAGTAGGGATATGTTATGATATATGAATCTTTGGGGCCTTTATGAATTCTATATTTATAGGATAAAACCCACTTTTAATACTTTCAATCCTCTAAATAAGACTATTCCTAACTCTATTAGAAATGTATTATATAAAAATTAATGTAATGTAAGAGGAATTTTTAATTAATTTCATGCTAAAGTATTTACAAAAGAAACATCCTTTCATATTAGATATTGGTTGTTCATCTCATAGTATAGGTAAATTGATTTAATTAAATATTATTGACAAGTTAAAAGGGTACTTATTATTTTAGAAATTGTGGATCTCTTAAGATAAATTTTTTTCATTTAATAGATTTTAGAAATAAAATGAAATGTTAAAGAATGATTTATTTTTAGATAGATTAAAGTAAAACATAAACTATTTATTAGATTTGTGATGAATTAAATGAAGTGATTTTTAAGAAGTATTAATGAGTGGGTTATCATTTCAAAGATGGTTATATTTTTATAAAGGTATAGAAAACTATATAAACCATATTCTAATATGGGGTCAGTATAAATTTATGGAAATTGTGTTTGAAAGGGGAAATTTATTTTTGGTTCTAAAAAATTGATCATATTAGACAATTAGATATTTAAATATTGACTTAAAAGGGTGGGTTTATAACAACCATGCTCTTTATTAGACACTTTAACATGATTTATTACATACACTTGCACTTAATAAAACTATGAGGATAGAGATTTATAGTGTCTTGGGAAATTAGGGACATTACATGACAACTTAATACATAAAAATACAACATCTTTATTGAAAACTTCTTTTACATGACCACAACATTCCCTCGTACTTAGCATTTCATGGGATAACCTGAGGACATACATAAGAAAGGGGTGATCTTTAAAGCCCACTAAGGGAGTAAACAAGGCATAACATGAAGAATACAATACATGATAGGAAATAGTCAGATCAATGGAGCATAATAGAAACATGAACATAAAGTAATTATATAGAATGATTATCATAACATGTAAATGTGGCAACAGCACTTAACATGATATTAGCATGAGCCAAGTCTCATTGCACATGGATCATGAGAAAACCCTCATTGCACTTGAATTAGTATGAGTAAACTATCATTTCACTTGAATTAGCATGAGTAAACCCCCATTTCACTTGATGTGTCATAATATTAATCTTTACCCAATGCATTGGAGTGATATTAGGGTGCTCCCTTTATAAACATTTCATTTCATGCATATGTATGCCACATAGATCATACAACATGGATTCATTAAACATCATAATTTATTCTACGAATAAAAGATGTGGAATATATAAATGTAAGTCCTCAATCAGAAAAGTACATGTGCATAAATGTGAATACCCTTGATAGAGAAATGGGTATGTTATTCACTTACACGATGATTTTGGCATGGGAAATTTTGGTGTAACCTCGGCAACATAATGACGTCAAATAGAAATCATAAAATGGGTTGATGAGAGAGAAAGGGGTATCTCATAATTTATACATGAAATGGACAGTAAGGGGGTTGTGGAACATAATATCCCAACATGTGTAATGGAATTTAGATTCATAATATAAAATAATTTCTTGAATGTAAATGAGGAGAGAGAAATCCCTTATGGAATTTTGTCATGGTAACGGGTGTACATGGGAGGCATTCATGAGAGAGAAAGGGGTATCTCATCACTCAAAAATAATGAGGTAAGTATAGGTGAGGTTCTAAATCATACCCCAACATTTTTAATTGAAAATAAAATGGCATAATAAGATAAGGAAACTTGGAAATAAATAAGGAAGGAAAGAAAGTGAGGATCCCTTATGGAATTTTGGTAAGGTAACGGGTGTACATGGGAGGAATTAATGAGAGATAAATAGGTATATCAACATTAAAAAAAGGAGGGAAGTATGGGGGAGGTGTGAAATCATACCCCAACATTTTTAATTTAACATAAATGGGTATAACAACATAAAGAAACTTGGACAAAATGAGAAAGGAAGAAATCCCTTACTTGGAAGTGTGATCCCAAAGGCTTGGGAGGGGATTGAGATAGGCTTCTTGGAAGCTTGGGGCCCATTGGGAGGATTATAGAGATATTATTTCAGGGTTTGGTCGAGCTCCAAATGGTTTTAGTGAAGATTAATGGGAGGTTGACTGGGTTTATATAGGAAAGGAGAGGAAATTCTTTATTATTTAGGTTTTGGACACTACACATTAAAGTAATCAAAACCACAAACCATCTCATAGTTTTTCCCATGGTTTTTTCCAAATAGGAGTGAAAAATACTATTTTATAAGGAAAATGGCTGAACTTATTAAAATATTAGGCTTTCTTATGTGGAGGTGTGTCACACTCTCAAGGAAATCATTTTGAAATGTTAAAATGTTTTATAAGTCTTGGAGGGTCCACTGAGGATTTATAAAATAAATCAAACAAATATAAAATCACATTATTTTAAAGGTGAAACATATATTGTCCGAAAAAACCTTTTATAGTATTTTATTACATCACTATAGGGTCATTATTATGTCATAAAACACATTATATATTTAAACGGTATTTATTTTTTACCAAAAAATTTGACTGTCTCAGAAAATTATGAAAAATTAACCATTGGATAATTTTAACATCCTGATTCCAAAAATAATATTCATTTTATCTAAATAATCTTCTAAATATGTGAATTTTCACTTTTAAAATAAAAAACCGTCATTTATTGAAAATTCATGAGTTTTGATAAAAATAGTTTTCAAACCTTAATAAAAATTACAATTGTATTCATAAAAATTATACGATAATTTATATTTAATAAAAATTAATTTATTAATAAAAATATTTTATTAAAATGTTATTTAATTCAAAAATCCATTAATTCATCAAAATATATTTCTCAATTGAATTTGAATATTAACTAAAAATACTATTTATGTTATAAAAATCACTTACAAAGTAACGATGATAAAATGAATGTATATTCTTTATAAAAAAATAATGCACATAATCATAGTGTTAGGTTCTTATTACATAACCCCTTATAACAGCCTCATAAGACCTAAGGGTAAGGTGTGCGATGGTGACAGACTCTTGGGGCGACTAGGATAACATCGCTCGAGTGGTAATTTATATTAACTACCACTTCTCTCGTAAGCGATTCCGTTCAAGATTAACATGTTGAAGCTCATATTGGTCTTGGTCAAGATAAAATCCTAATGAAGCTACCTCCATTCTGATCTCTGAAAAATGGGCTTTGTATGGAGCAATTCTACTGGTGAGGTCATCGCTTCCTTTATCTGAGTAAATTGGATTTGTTAAAGACCTATATTTATACTAATCATGTAATCACTGTTTAATGGCTATATCAGCAACGGTAACAATTATTAACATTATTTTAAAATCAAAAACATAAAACCAAATAATTTCGTATGTTTTATATAACCATTTTACATAATAAGACATTTAATTAGATCAAGAGGAATTTTCATTAATAAAAGTTTGGGTCATTACAATCTTCCCCCCTTAAGAAATTTCACCCTCGAAATTTCCTTTTTCCCATACTAAAATAGATGATGGTAACTCTTCTTTATCACTTCCTTTGATTCCCATGTTTCTTCTACAAACTTTTGGTTTTTCCAAAACACCTTGATGAGGGCCATTGTCTTATTTCGTAGAAAATTTTCCCTATAATCTAATATCTTCATCGGCTTCTCTTTATATAAGAGTTCATTATCCAATAGTACCACCTCTAGATTGAGTACATGTGATGGGTCAGGTATGTACTTTTTCAAGAGTGATACATGGAATACATTATGTACTTGAGATAGGTTCAGTGGGAGTACTAGTCAATAGGTCACTGCTCCAATGCAATCGAGGATATCAAAAGGTCCAATGTACCTTAGAATAAGATTTTCCTTATTCCAAAATCCCATAACTCTCTTCCATGGTGATATGCATAGGAATACCATATCTTTAACATCAAACTATAGGTCTTTTCAACGATTATCAGCATAGATCTTTTGTTTACTCTGAGCAGCTTTAATGAGATGATGGATGGTCTTAACCTTATCCACCATTTCTTTGACCATTTATGGACTTAGGAGTTTTCGCTCCCCAACTTCATCCCAACATGTCAGTGTTATGTACCTTTTCCCATAAAGGGATTCATAAGGATCCATTTGGGTGCTTGAGTGGAAACTGTTATTGTAAGAGAACTCAACCAGAGGATGATGTTGATCCCATCCTCCTTTGAAGTCCATTGAGCATGCTCTCAACATGTCCTCAAGTGTTTGGATAGTCTAATCTGATTGGCCATTAGTTTAAGGATGATAAGGCATACTGAAGTTCATCTTAGTATTTATAGCATGTTGGAGACTCTTCCAGAACTTAGAGGTGAATATTAGATCTCGATCGGATACAATATATAGTGGTAATCCATGCAGCCTTACCACATATATGATGTATATTTGTTCCATTTGATCCAATGAGAAATCCTCTTGAATTTCAATGAAGTTTTCAGTCTTTGTAAGATGATCCACATAAACCTAGGTAGCATTGTTTCCTTTGGACGTCTTCGTAATTCCAGTGACAAAGTCCATGGTGATGTTCTTCCATTTCTATGTTGGTATGGGTAATGGTTGCATCATCCCCTTAGAAATTTTCCTCTCATACTTCACTTACTTAATACAAGGCACTTTGATGTATACTCGGTGATCTCCTTCTTCATGTTATCCCACCAATAATGCTCTCGAAGATCTCAATACATCTTTTTGTTTCCTAGGTGAATGGAGAAATTTGAACTATGTTCATCATCCAAAAGTTCTTTCTTTAACTCGGGATTTTATGGAACACATAGTTTTGTCCCAAATATCACAATTCCTTCTTTATTAACATTGAACTTTGAGAATTTTACTTTTTTGATAGTTTCCACTTTCTTCTAAATTCCTGCATCATCCTTTTGATCATCCTTTAACCTTTCTAAAAGATACGGTTGAGCAATCATTTTTTAAAGGATTAATGATGTTACCTTCTTTATAATTCCCATGTCTATATTCATAAAATCTAAGAATATTGGATCCTTTTAAATTCTCATCAATGATATAATCGATGGGTCCTTTTTACTTAGATCATGCACCACCTTGTTCGCTTTCCTAGGGTGGTAATGGATTGAGTATTCATATTATTTGATCAGCTTTAACCATATTCATTAGCACATGTTCAACTCTTTCTACATGAATATATACTTGAGGCTTTTGTGATCTGTATATATTTCACACTTCTCCCCAAAGAGGTAATTTCACCAAATTTTTAAAGTGAATATTACTGAATCCAACTCCATATCATGTGTTGGGTAGTTTTTCTCATGAACTTTTAATTTCCTTGAAGCATAGGCAATGAATTTTTCATTTTTCATCAACACACATCTCAAGCCCTTCTTTGAAGCATCACTGAATACCAGAAAAATTTCTCCACTTGCGGGTAGTGTGAGCATGGGAACAGTGATAAGCCTCCTTTTCAACTCCTTGAAACTATCTTCACATTCATCACTCTAAGAAAACTTGACTCCCTTCTGAGTTATCTTGGTAAGAGGGTTTGAAAATTGTGAAAAATTTCTCACAAATCAGTGATAATATCCAGCTAACCCCAGGAAGCTATGGATATCTGTCACCGATGTTGGCATCGGCCATCCCACAATTCTATTTGTCTTAGAGGGATCCATAGATATTCTATTTCTTGTGATGATATGACCCAATAATGAGACTTCATTCACCTAGAACTCACACTTGTTGTACTTTTCATAGAGATTCTCCTTTCATAAGGTCTCTAGTACAGTGATTAGATGCTCCTCATGCTTATCCTTGGTTTTGGAGTATATTAGAATATTGTCTATAAAGACTACCCCAAATTTTTCTAGGTGATTTCTAAAGACTCTATTCATCAAGTCCAAGAATATTTCTAGATAATTAGTGAGTCCAAAAGGCATTACTATGAATTCATAGTGCCCTTACCTTGTATGAAAAGCAGTCTTGGGGATATCCTCCTTCTTCACCCTTACTTGGTAATATCTCGACCACAGATCCACCTTGGAGAAGTATTGTGCTCCACATAGCTAATTGAACAAGTCATAAATTCATGGAAGAGGATACTTGTTCTTTATTTTGATTTTTTTGAGCTCACAATAATCAATGCAAAGGAATGTTAACCCATACTTATTCTTGACGAAGAGGACTGGTGCACCCCATGGTGAAACACTTGGGCATATAAACCCTTTATCCAGATTCTCATTTAGTTGTTTCTTTATCTCTTTAAGCTCCACAACAGCCATTCTATATGGATTCTTGGATATTGTAAAATCACCAGGTATAAGATCAATTGAGAATACAACATCTCTTCTAGGAGGAAGACTAGGAAATCCCTCAGGAAACACTTCAGCGAATTCCCTCACAATAGACATGTCTTCAAGGATGGTTGCTTCCTTAGACTCAATCATCTGAGCAAGATATGCATGATCATAGGGTAGTAATATCCACGCTTGAGATAATTGTTCTAAATAAGATTCACACTCCTCCTTTCACTTTTATAGAATCGGGGGTCGATTCACCATATGGAGAGTGATTTCCCTCTCACAACAATTTATGTCGGCTCTATATAGGGAAATAAAATCCATGCCAATAATTGCATAAAATTACACCATAGGGAGTATAACGAGGTTGTCCGGGAAGTTAAATCCACAAATTGTGATAGGGGAGGAGTTATATTCATGGGATGCAATAATTTACCCATTTTCTATTCTCACCGACATCTCTACTTCCATGATTCATGGTTGTGTTGGGATTATTCTACTAAAATTTCAAGATATAAAATAATGTGTAGAACCAGAATCAAAAATTATGTTCACTATTATTGAATAAATAACTAGCATACTTGTCACCACTTTTTTTTCGGGGTTCACTTTGGTAGTAGTGATGGAAAAAGATCGCCCTTTCTGCCTTGGAAGTTGTTGGTTGCCTCAGAAAACCCTTATCTTAGGGAACTGGTTTTCAAAGTGCCTTGGTTCTTTGCAGTTGAAGAAATGAACAATGCGTTGATGGTATAACGGAGATTTCCTCTCCTATATTGTAGCAATAGGTTTTTCTTGTCGGTAGTTAATGGCTAGGTACCCTTCTCTTCCATGCCTAAAGAATTTCCTCATCCCCTTCAGGCAATTTCCGAGGTGATTGTTTCTGCACCTTTGGAAAGTGGGGTGCCATAATTTCTTAGAATTGTTGGATTTATCCATCAGACTGCCAGAATTAAAGTCCAATTTCTGCTTCTTATCCCCATGATAACCTTGAGATTCACTGATCTCCATTTCGACTTTGAGGGAATGTCGTACAATTTCCTTATAGCTATCTAAGTTGTAGATCTCTAGGGATTTCCGTAGGCTAGGTTTTATCCCACCAAAGAAGTAGTCAACCTTGAATTTGAGGGTAAGAACAAAGTCGTAGGTGTATCATGAAAGCCTTGTGAAATTTTCCTTGTACACTCCGATGGATTCATCATATTTTTTCTTAAGTTCAAAGAAGTACCTTTCCATATTAAGTCGAAGGGTGCACGGAAAATATTTATCAAAAAACATTTTCTATAAATCCTTCCATTCCAATGCCTCAATCTCTTCTTTAGGCTTCATATTTTTTATCAATGTCCACCATTGATTAGCTTCACCCTCTATATGATAAGTATCCAGAAGAACCTTCTCTTGTTTAGAACATTGAAGGATGGAGAATATATTTTCAATGGAGTTGATCCATTGTTTAGCGATTGAGGGATCAGATGATCCATTAAAAGTAAAAGGTCTTTGTCTCATGAAACTCTTTATTGTGTCTTGTTCTTTATTAGAGGGGGTTGAACGTTCCTCTGACCCATTTTTCTATTAAAAACTTGAGTTAACTAAGATATTATCATGACAAAGATTGTGATTCCTGCTCCCATCGGATTGGGCATCTCATTAAAATAGTCATCACATTGATCTTCGCATCGGTTTTTAGCCCGGCTCCTCCTATTACCGGCCATTAGCTTTAATAAAAGGAAATTTAGGGGTAACGCATAAATGGGAATCCAAAGACAAAAAGTTATAACTAATAAATTACATTTATTTCTTTAACTTATAAATTTATAGGCTTTAATCTATGTTATCCATGATCTACTTCCCAACATATATTCTTAGGGGAATTATTCTATTCCCTTAATAATGGTTCATACTAAGCTTATGAATTTACCAAATAATATCCCCCAAGAGTGTTATAACCAAGAGTGAAGTAAGTCCCATTGATTCTCGCTCAAATTTACCCAAGAGATTAAGGTAGAACGGTGCTTGTAGTTTAGCTTGGGTTATCGAATCCTCATAGACCTAAGAAGTACCTACAGACACATACATTCTATGGATTGTTTTTGGCTATGAAGTGGACAACTTGGGTTGATTTTAGATGGGTTTAAGGTATCACTGATAGTTTTAAGTTAATTCAAATTAAGGTAATGAGTTGATCCTAGGTTATCGCTCGAGGTGGATTGGATGAATTTCTTTTTTTAATGATTTTAATTTCTTATAATTGAGATGGGTTCATTTAAGAAGATCAAACATAATCATTACTTACTGGTTTAATTCCTACACACCCTAATACTAATTACCCATACACTTGAAGGATCAAATCATTGAGAACTACAAGGTAAAGGTTCGTATTAGCACTTGAAATGTGTGACCTTAAATTCAATAAGGATGAAGATGTTTTAAAATCATCAAAGAAAAATCGCATTTAAAAGAAGTGATTATCCATTAATGGAGTGAGAAATAACATCCAATCCATCCCCTTTCTACTCCTTTGGATCAACCCATAAAATATTTATCCCTCCATTGATGACATGTCTTCAACGGAAGTGGGAATTGGACTTACGAGGGTGGAATTGAAGAAGTAAAAAAACAACAAAAATCGATCACTCCACCATTGTGCGATAAATATCACAAAGTATGATGTGAATAAATTCACACCTTGAACCAAAAGTATCAATGTGATATGTATAAAAATATAATAATATTATAATAAGAACTTTTATTAAGAAACTAGGATGAATTAAAACAAGTTACATGTGAAGGAAGAACGTTACAAAGAGAAATTGGCAGCATAACATTAAGATGAAAACAAAGCTCAAAGATGATAAAATACTTCACCACCACTACCTTAAATAGGAATTTTTGGATCCTTGGGTCGAGACTCCAAAAGTACAAAAGATCTCACTTGAGTATGGTAGGCCTAGGGTGGTGAAAAGTAAGGGAGAGAAGACTTTTCCACCCTTGACCCGAGGTGGCAGCCAGCTTGCTTCCACCAAAAAGACGCGCTTGTAATTCCTTCTAGATGCCTGAATCAAAGTGGGACATAGAAGAATAAAATGGATCCCAGTATGTACCCTAATCTCCTGTAAAATTTGGGCCAATTTGGAGTTGTGTATTCGGATATATGATTAGATTAGTAGACTGTATTTCTGGGCTGCAGAATCTGGACCATAATTTTATATCTTACTTGGGTCGCCTAAATGGACACCATTTAGGCCGAATGAGCATTGGATCCTGAAAATTGATTTGTTTCTATACATGTCTTATAGCATCCCAAGAAATTTGGGATTCATTGGGAATGTATGTTGGGCCCCACGGTCTCATCAGTGAGCTGGTTTAAAATATGACTTCTCCAGAATTGTTTCCTTTCATCACAAAATATCCCCATCTTCTTCCATGAATTCTCCATTGATCCCTGAATCAAGCATGTTCATATTGAAGTATAGATCAATTTCCAAAAATATAAAATTAAAATATGTACAATTATATTGCTTAAAATCAGATGAATCATTGGGTACTTCAAATGATGTTCAAAAATGTACCACATAATAGTGCATTTTAAGAAGGTATTACAATCATAATGTGAAATGATGTTCAAAGTGTAAAATTCACTAAAATGGTGTTTATGAATAATAAAGAACATGAATATTATATATATTAACAATGAATATTAGCCTCATTTAGTGGCTAATCACACCCCCCCAACTTGATTTTTACTAGTCCCGAGCAAAATATATCTCAATAATATGAAATTCAAATTTCATTTTCCAAAAACATTTTAATACACAATGATCACCAGAAACCCTTATACCAAAAAATCATAAAACCCATCAAAATATTTTAATACAAGATAGTTTCATAAGCAGATCTCAATCCCAAGCTCATTCCTTTGTTTAAATTCATTTTCATATTTCATCCAATATCAATTAAGTATGAGGATGTGTTATACATCACAATAGACATGGGGGTTCATCTCTATTCAAGGGGGAAATGACGGAAGAACTAGGTGGAATCTCATTTCAATATTAAGATGAGTATTCAAAATTTTTTTTGTATTATATTTTTTTATATGTTTTTTTTTTGTTTTTTTTTTTTTTGTTTTGCAATTTTGCCATGGTAATTGAAATTGCACTCAAAAGAGTCAACCCCTATAGAGAGACTTTGTCGATGACTCCCAGGCTCAAAGACCTTAGGGAACCAAGTGAATCCCACATACTCAAGAATCATCTCAAGTTAACTCAGTCAAAAACAAATTCAAATTACCAAAAATAGAGATAAAATTACTAACTCTGGGCCAGAGAACTATGAAGTCACGATCCCCAAGTGCCGAAAGCCACGCATTAGGTCATTTCATTGCTCTACGCGCAAATTTTTTTTCTTGAATACTCAAATTAAACTAAAATGATCACCAAACCTATACTATTTATTTGGGGGACCCCATGAAATCAAACTAATACCCCACTATCCAAAGGACGTGCATTGTGATTTTTTTTTGGATGAAAATATAAACGATGAAATATCACATTAGACAGCCAAAATTTCCAAAATATATGCTCATAAAATTATACAAGGATTAAAATCAGAATCAGGGCATGCTAAATTATTTTATATTCAGTTTCAAAGTGTGCAATGTGTATTACCATGTTCAAAGTTAAAGGAATTTTTCATTCCATTTACACACATTTTTTTTCAAATCATTCATTTTTTTTTACACAAAATCATTTTTTTTATTTTATCTCCCCCCCCAACTTAAAATAACACTGTCCCCAGTGTTTAAATAAAAGAAAATTTAGAAGGGCGTAGAGGTAGAGAATGAAAGTTCAAAAAGGAAATTGAAAATGAGGATCATAGAATGAAGTCACCTGGTGGTTGAAGTTGAAATTCATGTTGTTCCCTTTTAATCCTTTGATATCCATGTCACTTGCAGAGTTCCCTAGTAAAAAAAGGAAAAAAAGAAAGAGAAAAACAAAAAAAACAATATATATATATATATATATTTATATAATAAAGAAAGTAAAATATAAGTATATATATAAATATTATAGAATAAGGAAGCACAAAAAGTCATAGGTCAGTGGTAAGCGCGCTCCCCTGTCTCCCTTCAGTCCCGGGTTCGAATCCCCACGGCTTTTCCGGTTGTGACAGGGTTTTCCCCACAGCCTACGGCATGTCCCCTTTTTTAATTATTATTATATTTTTTTTATTTTTTTTATTTTAACCTCCAAAAACATTAAAATAAAATAAACTGATGATACATTGTCTTCTTTTTAAATTTCTGGGTAAGGAATTACTTAAGGATCACACCACGTGACACTGATGAATATGGTGCTCCCCTTTCATACTCATCCATACTCATAATAGAAGAACATGTCAACAGTCTATTTTTTTAAAATATAAAAATGATTAATTAATCCTATTTAAAATATAAAGTTGTTTAAAACAACAAAATGATAGGAAACTTGAAAACCATGGGTTTCCTCTCATGCAGCGCTTTGTTTAACATCATTAGCCTGACATGGACACCTAATTGTTTAAGTATTTTCCTCATCTAAGGTTGGTTCACACAAGTCTTCAATAACTTCCTATTTTTGAAATGGTTCAATGAATGGTTTGACTCTATGGTCATTAACTTTAAAGGTTTGACCATTGGTGGGATCTTAAATTTCTATATCCCCATGGGGGTACACCTTATTCACTATGTATGGGCCTAACCATATAGACCTCAACTTTCCTGGGTGTAAATGAAGTTTTGAACTATACAGAGCACAAATTTTCTCAGTTCAAAATGTTTGACTTTGATATTCCTAAATTGGTAGGCTTGAACTCTAGATTTATTTATCCTTGAATTTTCATAAGCCTCCATCCTAAGTTCCTCAAGTTCATTGAGATCTAATTTCCTTTTTGTTCTGGCCAATGAGAGGTCATAATCCATTTTATTAATTTCCCAAAAGGCCTTATGCTCAATTTCAACAGGTAAATGGAATGATTTTCCATAAACCAACCTATATGGTGACATTCCTAGTATGGTTTTGTATGTTGTACGATATACCCAAAGAGCATCCAAGAGTTTCTCGGACCAATCTTTCCAAGAAGGATTGACAGTTTTCTTAATAATTTGTTTGATTTCATGATTGGCTAACTCAGCTTGAACATTGGTTTGTGGGTGGTAAGCAGTGGACACTTTGTGAGAAATTCCATATTTTTTCATGCGTGATGAGAATGGATGATTGCAAAAATGAGTTCCACGATCACTAATGATATCCCTAGGAATTCCAAATCTAGAGAAGATGTTTTCCTTGAGAAATCTAATCACAGTTTGATGATCATTGGATTTTGTAGGAATGGCCTCAACCCATTTGGAGACATAATCGATAGCTAAGAGAATGTAAAGATATCCCCTAGAGTTTGGGAAGGGACCCATGAAATCAATTCCCCAACAGTCAAATATTTCAACAACTAAGATGGGAGTGAGTGGTATTTGATTCCTTTTTGTGATGGACCCTACTTGTTGAAACCTAGGACAGCTTTGACAAAATGTGTAGGAATCCCTTGAGAGGGTGGGCCAGAAGAGACCACATTGAAGAATATTAGCATATGTTTTCTTAGAGGAAAAGTGACCTCCACATGTCTCACTATGACATAATTTAAGGATGGAATCTTGTTCAGATTATGGGACACACCTCCTAATGACTTGGTCGGGGCAGAACTTATAGAGGTATGGATCATCAAACACATAGTGTCTAACATCAAAAAAGAATTTTCTTAGAGCTTGAGTCCCTAATAATTTTGGAATGACTCCTGTAACTAAAAAATTGGCTATGTCAGCATACCAAGGGCAGTCACTCACAGAGTATAGGTGTTCATTAAGAAATGAATCAGACACAGAATGGTGATTTGAGTTGTCTTTGAATTCCATCCTAGAGAGGTGATCAGCTACAACATTTTCAATGCCCTTTTTATCCTTGATTGTGAGGTCAAATTCTTATAAGAGAAGGACCCACCTAATCAGTCTAGCCTTGGCATCTTGTTTTTGGAAGAGGTATTTTAGTGCAGAATGGTCAGTGAACATAGTGATGGGGGATCCTAAGAGGTAGGACCTAAACTTTTCTAAGGAAAACACAATAGCAAGTAACTCCTTTTCAGTAGTGGTGTTGTTTATTTGGGAATCATTTAAGGATTTTCTTGCATAAGAAATGACATAAGGGGTTTTATCACAACATTGTCCTAACACAGCTCCTATAGCAAAGTCACTAGCATCACACATAAGTTCGAAAGGAAGGTTCCAATTTGGAGATTTAATAATGGGAGGAGAGGTGAGAGAGGATTTGAGGGTTGAGAATGAACCCTCACAGCTTTCTGTCCAAACAAATGGAGCATCCTTTACTAGGAGAGCACAAAGGGGATGAGAGATTGAACAAAATTCCTTGATGAATCTTCTATAGAAACCATCATGTCATAAGAAAGACCTCACTTCCTTGACAGTTTTGGGTCATGGAAGGTGATGAATGATGTCAACCTTATCTTTATCAACTTCAATCCCCCTACCTAAGACCAGATGGCCTAGAACTAGTCCCTCTTTAACCATGAAATGGAATTTTTCCAAGTTTAGGACCAGATTTTTTTCTTCACATCTTAAAAAGACTCTCTCCACATTCTGCAGACATCCCTCAAATGTATCCCCAAACACATAGAAGTCATCCATGAAGACCTCTAGAAAATCCCCTACCATGTCTGAGAAGATTCACATCATGCACCGCTGGAAGGTTCTAGGAGCATTGCATAAACCAAAGGGCATGCGTTTGAAGGCAAAGGTTCTAAATGGACATGTGAATGTTGTCTTCCCTTGATCCTCTAGGGATACCTCAATCTTATTGTACCCCGAGTACCCATCTAAGAAACGGTAGAAGGCATGACCTGCCACTCTCTCAAGGACTTGGTCGATGAATGGTAAGGGGAAATGGTCCTTCTTGGTAAATGAGTTTAGCTTCCTATATTCGATGCAGAATCTCCAGCCACTACTCACCCTTGTTGGAAGAATCTCTCCATCCTCATTGGTTATCACTGTGATTCCAGCCTTTTTTGGAACCACTTGAATTGGGCTCACCCACTCACTCTCATCTATGGGATAGATGATACCAGCTTTTAACAATTTTAGAAGTTCCTTCCTTACTACCTCCATGAGATTAGGATTGAGTCGTCATTGAGGTTGACGACATGGCTTTAAATCAAATTCTAGAACTATCCTATGAGTCCCAATAAGTGGGCTAATCCCAGGAATATCATACAGGGTCCAACCAATGGATTTCTTATGTTTCCTAAGGACATCTAGAAGCATTATCTCATGATTGGCTTCAATAGAAGAAGAAATGACAATATTATGTGTTTGATTGTCCCCTAGGAAGGCATACTTTAGTGTAGTAGGAAGTTCCTTCAATTCAAGATCATGTTGGTTCAGAATTTCAGAAGAAGATTGGGACATTGGATCAAGATCAATTTTATTTCCTAAAGTTTTAGATAGGATTGATTCCCCACATGTAGAAGTTTCAGCAACTAGATTGGCCTGATCAGATTTAGGGAAGGAAGTTGGAGTGGTCTCCATGAAAGTGGTTTCCTGAAAGGTTTCACTGATTGTTGGACCTAAGACTTCATCATAAGAGAAATTTTAAAATGATTCAAGCCAAGGAGATAAACTTCCTTCATATGAACAAAGGAAATCAATCTCATCCTGACTTAAACATTCATCAATTATTCCTTGATGTTCTATGGATTCATTATTAATGCTTCCTATCATGTTTACTTCATGATTGTCCTCATCATCCCCTATTTGTGAGCTTGCATTATATATGTTCAAGTCTAGACTCATGTTTCCAAAGGTGATGGTCATGTTCCCATTTTGGACTTGGATAACAGAGTTGATTGTTGCAAGGAAAGGACGACCAAGGATGATTGGGGTTTGTTCCTTATTGCCTAAGTTTGGATGGTTATCAAGGACAATGAATTCAGCAGGGTAGATGAAGTTTTCAAACTTTACCAGAACTTCCTTTAAAATCCCCTTTGGAACCCTAATGCTACGATCAGTAAGTTGAAGTGTGATAGATGTGGGTTGGAGCTCTTCTAGGCCTAACTGGCAGTACACAGCATATGGGATGAGATTGACACTAGCACCTAGGTCACACAAGGCCTTGACAAATTTGCTCTCTCCTAGTTCAACATTTATGTAAGGGAAACCTGGGTCTTTCAACTTAGGAGGAATGGTCCCTTGAATGGTGGTACTCACATTAGCAGCCAAAAGGACATGGTTTTTATGTGAAAATTTTCTTTTAAAAGTGCACAGGTCCTTAAGGTACTTTGAGTAGGCAGGTATGGTTTGGATTGCATCGAGAAGAGGAATGTTCAAATTGACTTGTGAGAATATTTCCCTCAATGTTTCACTTAATTCAGGCTTGGTTTTCCCCCTCACGCATTGAGGAAATAGTGCAGGTTGTGGGGTTGTTTGTTAAAGAGTTTTTTCTTTGACAATGTTATCATGTTTTTCAGTTTGATCATTTGGTTCATTTGAATTTTCATCCAAGTTTGAATCTTCATGTGGGTTTTGAATTAGTTGTTCAGGTTTCTCAATTGATTTCCCACTTCTTAAAACAGTCACAGCCTTTAGTTGTTCATGATTTGTTTGAGTGCAACTTGAATCTCCCCTTGAAGTTGAGGATGGCACCACCTGAGTAGGCATGGGTGCCTTTCCAGTTTTGATGGTTTAAAGTTCTTGTTTTAGGGAAGAGACTTCTGAGTTCATCCTTTCCATTTGTTTTCACAGTTTTTCTAGTAGGATTTGTGGAACAGTTTGGGTTGGTGCTTGAGAAGATTGGTTTATCCCGGGGGGATATTTTGGAGGTGGGATGGTTTGTTGAAAATGGACCAGTGGTTGTTGGTATTGGATAGGTTGGGTTTGGAACTGGTTATGGGATTGGTAGTTCTGATGGGGGTAAGGATTTTGTCCCTGTGGTTGGCTAGGTTTTTGGTTATCTTTCCAGCGGAAGCCTAGGTGGTCATTATACCTTGGGTTGAAGTTGTTTTGGTATTGAGGCTTTTGAAAGTTCAAGGCATTTACTTCCACTAGGGGTCCTCCTAAAAGAACATCTTTGATGGATGGAATGGTTGGACAGTTTTCTGTCTTATGGTCATGTTTTTCACAAATTGTGCAAACAGGGTCAACAGTTTGGATTTCATGGACTTTCCTAAGGTCTATCTCTTCAACCTTCCTAGAGAGTGCTGTAAGTTTATCCCTAAGGCTTTCCTCTTCTCTAAGTGTATGAATTCCAGTAGTTCTTTGTGGCTTTTCAGAATAAGGTGAAGTTCCCCATGTTTGCTTTTGTTCAAAAAGGATTTCTAGATACTCGTAAGCATCATTTGGGGCTTTGTTTTTAAAGGTTTCATTACACATCATGTCAATGAATTGTTTGTTCCCCGGACCCAACCCTTCATAGAAAATTATCACTTGTTCATGTATAGAAAAACCATGGTGTGGAACCATGTTTAGAGTGTCTTTGAACCTCTCCCATGTTTCATAGAATGACTCTCCCTCTTTTTCAAAAAAAATTTGGATACTCTTTTTAAGTGCAATTGTTTTGTGGTGGGGAAAGTATTTCTTGTAGAATTATCTTTGTAGTTGGTCCCAAGAGTTTATGGATGATAGTCTCAAATTGTTTAGCCAATTTTTAGCTCAATCCTTTAAATAAAAATGAAATAGCCTCATCTTAGCTGATTCTAGTTGATGTGGGGGACACATGGTTTCTATAATGTCATTAAACTCATTAATGTGAAGGTAGGGCATCTCGGACTCCATTCCATGGGATGTGGGAAGATGGTTTAGGACATGGATTTTAAAGATGTAGTTGGAATCTCCTAGGGAGTTATTTCTAATGCATGAGGGGGCATTGGTCCAGTAAGGTGTGAGGTAGTCATTCATGGTTTGATCAATTGTATTCCCCAAGTTTGGGGCTACTTCATTTGGGTTTCCATTTTGGTTTCCACCCGGGTTTATGAGTTGGTTTCTTTGAAGACCTTCCATTGAAATAGGCTCAATTTTGGATTCTGAGGTATTAGGAAGATTAGGATCTAATAGAAAGAGTTCCCATGGTGTACTTGACTCCCCAACCCCTAGACTATCCACCCTAACTAGACGGTTTGATTGATCGCGGGTGTAGGCGGACATGCACCAAAAGAAAAAAAACGAGAAAGGGAAAAGATAAGAGAATTTGGATGAGAAAAGAAGAAATATGGGAGAATAGAATGCGTTTTTAGATGACTTACTTGGGTCCCCAGAAACGGTGCCAAAATTTGATTCTCGCTCAAATTTACCCAAGAGGTGAAGGTAGAACGGTCCTTGTAGTTTAGCTTGGGTTATCGAATCCTTAGAGACCTAAGAAGTACCTACAGACACGTACATTATATGGATTATTTTTGGCTATGAAGTGGAAAACTTGGGTTGATTTTAGATAGGTTTAAGGTATCACTAATAGTTTTAAGTTAATTCAAATTAAGGTAATGAGTTGATCCTAGGTTATCGCTCGGGGTTGATTGGATGAATTTCTTTTTTTAATGATTTCAATTTCTTATAATTGAGATGGGTTCATTTAAGAAGATCAAACATAATCATCACTTACTAGTTTAATGCCTACACACCCTAATACTAATCACCCATACACTTTAAGTATCAAAGCATTGAGCACTCCAAGGTAAAGTTTCATATTAGCACTTGAAATGTGTGACCTTAAATTCAATAAGGATGAAGATGTTTTAAAATCATCAAATAAAAATCTCATTTAAAAGAAGTGATTATCCATTAATGGAGTGATAAATAACATCCAATCCAACCCCTTTCTACTCTCTTGGATAAACCCATAAAATAGTTATCCCTCCATTGATGACATGTCTTCAACGGAAGCGGGAAGTAGACTTACAAGGGTGGAATTGAAGAAGTAAAAAAACAACAACAAAAATCGATCACTCCACCGTTGTGTGATAAATATCACAAAGTATCGTGTGAATAAATTCACACCTTAAACCAACAGTATCAACGTGATATGTAGAACAACAGAATAATAGTAGAAGAAGAACTTTTATTAATAAACTAGGATGAATTAAAACAAGTTACATGTGAAGGAAGAACGTTACAAAGAGAAATTAGCAGCATAACATTAAGATGAAAACAAAGCTCAAAGATGATAAACTCCTTCACCACAAATACCTTAAATAGTAATTTTGAGAGCCTTGGGTCGAGCCTCAAACAGTAAAAAATATCCCACTTGAGTATGGTAGGCCTAGGGTGGTGGAAAGTAAGGGAGAGGATATTTTTCCACCCTTGACCAGAGGTGGCAGCCAGCTTACTTCCACCGAACAGATGCACTTGTAAGTCCTTCTAGATGGCCGAATCAGAGTGAGCCGTAGAATAATAAAATGTATCCCCTGATGTATCCTACCCTCCTGTAAAATTTTGTCCCATTTAGAGTTGTGTATTCGGAGATATGATTAGATTAGTGGACTGTTTTTCTGTGCCGCAGAATCTGGCCCAGAATTTTATCTCTTACTTGGGCCGCCTAAATGGACATCATGAAGGCATAATTAGCATTGGATCATAAAGAGTGATTTGTTCCTCTACATGTATTATATCATCTCACAAAATTTGGGATTCATTGGGCCTGTATGTTGGGCCCCACAGTCTCATCAGTGAGATGGTGTCCAATCTGACTTCTCCAGAATTGTTTCCTTTCATCACAAAATATCCCCATATTCTTCCATGAATTCTCCATTTATCCCTGAATCAAACATGTTCATATTGAAGTATAGATCAATTTCAAAAAATATCAAATTAAAATATGTATAATTATATTCCTTAAAATCAGATGAATCATTGGGTACTTCAAATGATGTTCAAAAATGTACCACATAATAGTGCATTTTAAGAAGGTATTACAATCATAATGTGAAATGATGTTCAAAGTGTAAAATGCACTAAAATGGTGTTTATTAATAATAAAGAACATTAATATTATATATATTAACAATGAATATTATTCTCATTTAGTGGCTAATCACCCATTGTCATGCACCAGTTCTCATTCGAGTCTATCTTAAAGCGGTGTTTTCGAGTTTTACCCCTAGATACATATGTGTTAGATCTGCCTCTACTTGTTCGTATCCAAACAGGGATATATTTTCTTGATAAAACACTTACTCTATACTGACCAAAATTTAGGGATTTTTTTATTATACTTATTCTTATCCCTAAGGATTTTACTAGGATTTTCTAATCCTAATCCCAAAAATAACTAAACATATCCTTTGATGTCAACTATAATAACCATGATCTTTATTACACACTTTAACATGATTTATTATATAAACTTTCACTTAAGATGACTCTGAGGATCGATAGGTCTAGTGTATCGGGAAATTAGGTACATTACATGACAACTTAAGACGTAAAAATACAATATCTTTATTGAAAACTTCTTTTACATAACCACAACATTCCCTCGTACTTAGAATTTCATGGGATAACCTGATGACATGCATAAGAAAGGGGTGAGCTATAAAGACCATTAAGGGAGTAAACAAGGCATGACATGAATAATACAATACATGATAGTAAATAGTAATATCAATGGAACATAATAGAAACATAAACATAAAGGCATTATATAGCATGATTATCATAACATGGAAATGTGGCAACAACACTTAACATGATATTAGCATACGCCAAGGCTCATTGCACATGGAGTATGAGTAACCCCTCATTTCAATTGAATTAGAATGAGTAAAACTTTATTGCACTTGAATTATCATGAGTAAACCCTCGTTTAACTTGACATAACATGATACTAATCTTTACCCAATGCATTGGAGCGCTATCAGTGCATACCCTTTATAAACATTTCATTTCATCCATATGTGTACCACATAGATCATACAACATGGATTCATTAAACATCATAATTTATTCCACAAATAAGAGATGTGGAGTACATAAATTTAAGTCCTCAATCATAAAGTATATGTGCATAAAGGTGAATATCCTTGATAGAGAAATGGGTATGGTATTCACTTACACGATGATTTTGGCATGGGAAATTTTGGTGTAACCTCGGCAGCATAACGACATCAAATAGAAATCGTAAAATAGTTTGATGAGAGAGAAAGGGGTCTCTAATCATTTATACATGAAATAGATATTAAGGGGTCATGTAACATAATATCCCAATATGCGTAATGTAATTTAGATTCATAATATAAAATAATTTCTTGAATGTAAATAAGGAGAGAGAAATACCTTACTGAATTTTGGCATGGTAACGGGTGTACATGGGAGGCATTAATGAGAGAGAAAGGGGTATCTCATCATTCAAACATAAGGAGGGAAGTATAGGTGAGGTTTCAAATCATACCCCAACATTTTTAATTGAAAATAAAATGGCATAACAAGATAAGTAAACTTGGACATGAATAAAGGAAAAAAGGAAAGTGAGGGTCCCTTACGGAATTTTGGCAAGGTAACGGGTGTACATGGGAGGTATTAATGAGAGAGAAAGAGGTATATCATCATTAAAACATGAGGATAAAAGTATGGGATAGGTTTGAAATCATACCCAAATATTTTAAATTGAACATAAATGGGTATAACAACATAAAGAAACTTGAACAAAAATGAGAAAGGAAGAAATCCCTTACTTGGAAGTGTGATACCAAAGGCTTGGAAGGAGATTGAGATAGGCTTATTAGGAGATTGAGGAACCTTGGGAGGATTATAGAGATAGGATGGCAGGGGTTGGTCGAGATCCAAATGGTTTGAGTGAAGATTAATGGGAGGTTGAGTGGGTTTATATAGGAAAGGAGAGATAATTCTTTATTATTTAGGTTCTGGACACTACACATTAAACTAATAAAAACCACAAACCATACCATGGTTTTTTACCATGGTTTTTTCCAAAGGGGGGTGTAAAATATTATTTTATAAGGTCAATGTCCTAACTTATTAAAATATTAGGCTTGATTATATGGAGGTCAGTCACACTCTTAAGGAAATCATTTTAAAATGTTAAAATATTTTATAAGTCTTGGAGGGTCCACTAAGACTTTGTAAAATAATTAAAAAAAATATAAAATCACATTATTTTAAAGGTAAAACATATATTTTCCAAACATACCTTTTATAGTATTTTATTACATCACTATTGGGTCATTATGATGTCATAAAACACATTATATATTTAAACGGTATTTAATTTTTACCCAAAAATTCGACTACCTTAGAAAATTATGAAAAATTCACCGTTGGATAATTTCGACATCATAATTCAAAAAATAATATTAATTTTATCTAAATAATTTTTTAAATATGTTAATTTTCACTTTTAAAATAAAAACAATCATTTATTGAAAATTCATGGTTTTTGATAAAAATAGTTTTCAAACCTTAATAAAAATTACAATTGTATTCATAAAAATTATATGATAATTTATATTTAATAAAAATTAATTTAGTAATAATAATATTTTATTAAAATATTATTTAATTCAAAAATCCATTAATTCGTCAAAATATATTTCTCAATTGAATTTGAATATTAACTAAAAATACTAATTGTGTTATAAAAATCACTTACAAAGTAACGATGATAAAATGAATGTATATTCTTTATAAAAAAATAATGCACATAATCATAGTGCTAGGGTCTTGTTAAATAACCCCTTATAATAGAAATATAAGACCTAAGGGTAAGGTGTGCAATGGTGATAGACTCTTGGGACGGCTAGGATAACATTGTTCGAGTGGTAATCTATATTAACTTCCACTTCTCCTGTAGGTGGTTCCGTTCAAGATTAACGTGTTGAAGCTCAGCTTGGTCTTGGTCAAGAGCGAAACCTAGTGAAGCTACCTCCTTTTTGAGTTCCGACAAATGGGCTTTGTATGGAGGAATTCTACTGTATGAGGTCATCGCTTCCTTTGTCTGAGTAAATTGGATTTGTTAAAGCCCTATATTTATACTAATCATGTGATCACTGTTCAACAACTATATTAACAATGTTAACAATTCTTAAAAGTATTTTAAAATCAAAAACATAAAACCAAGGAATTTAATATGTTTTATATAACCATTTTACATAATAAGATATTTAATTAGATCAAGAGGAATTTTCATTAATAAAAGTTTGGGTCGTTACAGGGTTGAGATGTTTTTATAACAGCAAGATAAAATTGATAGATATTTTTTACTAATTATAATGGGGAGATTGTTAATAATTAAAAAATAAATTAGATATTTAAATTAAACAACCCTTGGGATTTCCCTAGTGAAACTTCCTCTTGGATATTCTCCATTAGGTGGTTGTGGACATTTGATGCAACTATCGATCTTCAAATGTGAGTTCTCTCTAAACTTACTCACAAGTTTTAATTGGAATGCCTGGATGAGATGTTGTAAGGTTCAAAGGAATATAGGAATTCCCTAAAGTGTTCTTTCTGTTCTATATTTTCATTTCATTTTTTTGGGACCATCGTCTCACATAATCTTTGGTTAGGAAATTCAAGTATAAAGGCAGCACATTTCACCTTAATGGAAGGTGGAATCTTGAGGGTGTCAAAGATCCTCTCAATTTTCTCTACCCAATCCTCTATCTCTTTAGGAAAATATTCCCTTGAAAAGATGGAGGCTAATGGTGAAGAAACTCTTGATCAGGATCTTTATCTCCATCAAATGTTTAATTAAATCAAAAGAAAATGGATATAAAAATTCATGTCTCTCTATAAATATAGTGAATGTTCAAGGTCCATGGCCCAGCTCAAATAGAATGATAAAATAATTGGAAATTAAAATATTGTTCCCAGCATCACTTGGAAACTCAAGAGAGGATGCTAAGAGTTTTGGATAAACACTCCTTCATAACTATTACTCAATCTCCGACAGCCCTATCTCATTTCAACCAAACATCCCAATAAACATTGTTGACTACAGGGATATGCCGACAGTAAATAAATAATGATGATAAAAAAATGCAAATAGATATCACCAAACAAGTAATCAACAAGTGAGGAGGAGGAGGAGAAAATAATATACCTTGGATTGAAGCTTTGAATCATCTGAGAGAAAGTAGAGATATTAAAAACCTGAAAAACATTCGAGCCTTGGATGCATTCGACCCTTGAATCATTCAAGCCTTGTATTTGAGCCTTCAAATTGTTTGAGCCTGATTCAAGCCTTGATTCGAGCTTCAATTCACTGAGGAGGAGCGCCGATAGAGGGTGGAATCTATGGAAAGTTTCAGATATTATGAGGAGTTCGCGACATATTAGGGTTATTTAAATAGATCAGGACACTTTTATCAACACTTCAAAAAAAGTGCTGATAAAGATCTCTTTTACCAATACTAAATTAATTAGCACTGATGAAGTAATTATAATTATAATTATAAATAAAAAAATTGTAAATATATATAAATATAAATATAGTAAATATATTCTTTATTTAATTATATTTATTATAAATTTATAATTATTTAAATATATAATTATTTACTTATAATTATATAAATACTTTTTAAAAAAATAATATTTATATCATTATATATATTTATTTATATAATTATATATATATAATAAATATACATAAATATAAATATAGTAAATATATATTATTTAAATAAATTTATTATAATTTTATAATTATTTAAATATATATAATTATTTATTTATAATTATATAAATAATTTTTAAAAAATAATATTTATTTATTTATAATTATAAATATATAAATGTATAAATATTGTAAATATGCATTTATAAATATTTTTTTACAAATATATTTTTAACATTATTGATGAATATTTAATCTTAAGTGCATGAATGTTAAAAATGAGTGAAATTGAATAATTAAACATAAGTATACTTTAACAATATTGAAAAAATGGATAAGTTTTTTTAATTAAATACAAATAATTAAAAAAATGTGGATATATATTGAAATAAAGATAGATACATATTGAAAATATTAAAACATAGTAAATATATATATATATATTAAATAAATAATAGAGATTGATTAAATTCCAAAAAATAAAAATGAAAACATATTAAAAATAAATTAATACCTAACTGTAATAAAATTAAAAATAAATAAATAAAATTTATCACGATTAAAGGCATGATATATAAAATGCATCATGTTATAATGAAATTCTAAAATGAATACTAAAATTTGAATAAATTGCATAAATATTAGGTGTATGTGTTTCTATATAAGATTTCATTAATTATATAAATATTTGTGTGTGTGCGTTGTATATAAAAATGCATTAATTATGCATATGTGAAATCAATGTAACACACATTTGATCTATGTTAAATTGAAAAATCAAACGACATTCAATTATGTCCATTACTCGATGCAATTAGTCAGTATTTTTAATTCATATTAATTTTTAAATTATAAACCTTATTCACTAAATATATTACTATTCAATATAAAGCATAAATATTTTGTATTATATAAATCTTATTTATATATATTCATATATATATAATATATATACTATTTATTAAAATTATCAATAATTATTTGATTAAAAAAATGTTTAATATTTTTCTCAATTTACTTATTTTTAATTTTTATTTGTTTAATTTTTATTTTACATATATCTATATATTTAATGTATAATATTTATTAGTATTTATAATTTAAATATAGTATAATAAATTTATTCATTTTTATCAGTAATTATTTAATTAATAAAAATTTTAATTTTTTTTAATAAACTCACTTTTATTTTTTATTTATTTACGGACCTTTATCAATGCTAAAAATTGTTAATAAAGGATCCCTTTATGGGTGCTACAAAAAAGATCTGATAAAGGGTGCCCTTTATTAGCACTAAAAAGGACACCTTTATCAGTGCTTTTTTCTAGCATTGATAAAGGCAGCATTGTTAAAGGCCTATTTTGTAGTAGTGAGTGTTAAGAATCTTGAGATGCTCACCAGATAGATAGAGTGGAATTGTAGTCTCTATTCAAGAATTGTGTGACATTAACAATCTACCAGTTAAGGAACTAATTGGAAAGTTGATGATGTATGAAGAAGTTTTAAAAGTGAACAATGAAGATGATGAACCAAAAAAGGAAATTGGTTTCCATTAAAGTATCACAATCAAGATCAAAATAAGTTGCAAAACTAGACAGTACAAGTGGGAGTGAATCTGATACATATAGTGGTGATCAAATGGCTTAGTCATCCAGCTCTGTTCTAAATGTCACCTATGTCATTAAAATAGAAAAGATATCAATCACCTATTTATGTCATGTGATACGACCTCTGATCTTTGGAATTTTATCACTGACATGTTTGATTGCAGATGGTTACTTTCTGACACTATTTTCTCACAGCTAAAACGGTGTGTCGAGCTTGATTCTTCGCGACAAATCAAGAACCTCTTTCTATCTACTATTGTGTAGCTCCTACACGTTATCTGGTATAATAGAAATTCTATTATTCATAATAATTACTCCTCCAACCTTATTGCAGGACGGACGAGGATTCTGATTGCCATTAGGGATGCCGCCACGATCCAGAAAGCTCATTGTGACAACTCGATTGGTGACTTTGTGATCATGTGACGTCTTAAGATTGATGGCATCTTCTCTCCGCCGAAACGTTTATTTGAGGTGTTCTGGCAATCCCCTCTTCCTGGATGGATCAAGATCAATGTGAATGGTGCCTCTAAAGGAAACCTAGGACCTGCGGGTTGCGGAGCCATTTTCAGAGACTTCAGAGGTCGTTGCCATGGTTGTTTCTATAGCAGCTATGGTGTCACCTCTTCCCTTGAAGCCAATATTTTTTCACTGATTCATGCCATCAATTTTGTTAAGAAAAAAGGCTGGAATAACATCTGGATTGAAAGTGACCCCACCACCATTGTCCAAGCAATTTGGAATGGTGTGGTCCATCTTGCTTGGCCTCTTACTGTGAGTTGGAAGAACTGACTTGACTCACTCCTGGAGCTCAGATACATTGCCACCCATGCCTGTCGTGAAGGTAATATGGTGGTAGATGGTCTTGCTAACAAAGGTATCAACCAAGACATGACGTGGTTTGACAATTTTTCGGTTGACCTTCTTCTTCTCTATGAAAAATATTGTAATAAAATTTCCTCTTTCAGACTCATGTAATCTTCTTTTTTGCCTCTCGTAAATTGTGTCTTGGTCTTTGACCAGGACATTACCTTTTTAAAAAAAATAAGAAGTTTTTTCATAAATCAAATTATAAAGGAAATTATGATAAAATAGGGAATTAGAGGAAATATTGTAAAAAGGATGATTCCTCCAGTGACATTACCTGTTATGAGTATAAAATGAAAGGACATATAAAAGCTAGCTATCTAAATCTTAAATATAAGAATAAGTATCAAGATAAAGAGAAAAGACCAAAGAAAGCAATGAAGGCCACTTAGAGTGCATCTGATTATATCTCCAATGACTCAGATTTTAGCTGAGAAGATGTAAATGAAAAATCAAATCCATGTTTTATGGTTATGGTTTCAAAGGTACCATCTATTTCTTGTACTCATATATCAAATGACTCTAAAATGTAAAATGAAGAATTAGAAGAAAATTTTATTATGTTGGAAGATACCATGAATGAATTAAAAGATAAATATAAAAATCTAAAAAAAGTATATGTTTTATGTGTTATTGATAAATCTAATATCTATATTGAAACGGAAAATAATTCTAATCTATTAAAGGAAAATAAAAATTTGAAAATAGAAAATTTTCATCTTAGAAAAGATTTGGAACAATTTATTGATAGTTAAAAAACTTTGAATATTATATTGGGTAAACAAAAAATCCTAAATCTAAATTTGGAATTGGTTATGGATCTAGACAGTAAGGGGGGCTATAAATTATTTTATTCCTGGTTTAAATAGTAATTTATTATTCTCTAAGTCTAAGGAAACATATTATATTGGAAATAATTCTAAAAATTTTGGACCTAAAAAGGATTTTCTGTTTGAATTTGTTAATTTTATTATAATAAATCTTGTGAAACAAATTTGGATTCTGAAAGATTTATTTGTCAATTTCTTTGGACCAAGAAAATCTGGGTACTAAAGTCTTTTTTTGTTTGATCGTTTTTAGGAAAATTGTTTGAAAAGATCCAGTAGAAATATATGGAATCTAGACAGTGGATGTTCTAGACATATGATTGGATACTATTCAAGTTTCAAGAACCTTGAAAATGTGTATGGTGGACATGTTACATTCAGTGACAATGAAAAATGTAAGATTATTAGACATTGAAGAATCAGTAACTCTGAATATGACATTATTTCTAAAGTTTTATTTGTTAATGTATTAAAATATAACTTTCTTAGTATTTCTCAGTTATGTGATGATGATTTTCATGTAGAATTTAAAAACAATGCCTATAAAGTTTATGATTCCAAGTATGATTTAATATTTACTTCCATGAGAAATGATAATGTTTATAATGTTAATTTAGATTCCTTATTTTCTCAAAATGATTCTTGTTTAAGTTCCTTTCATAGAGAATCTTGGTTGTGGCATAGGAGACTAGGTCACTACAATATATACTCACTTAGAAATCTAAATAAGAAAGGTTTAGTCATGGAAATACCCAAACTAGAGTCCCCTAAAGATAGAGTGGGCAGCCCTTGACAAAAGCTAAAATAGCACAAAATATATTTCAAACTAAAGAAAGAGGTTTCTACCTCTCAACCACTATAATTGGTTCACATGTATTTATTTGGACCATCTAGAGCTTCTGTTTTAGCATAAAAACACTATGCTTATGTAATTATTCGTGATTATTCTAGATATACATGGGTGTTTTTCTTAGCTCATAAAAGTGAAGCTCCTTCTTATTTTACTAAATGTGAAAAATCAGTAGAGAAACTTAGTGGAATCACTATCAAAACTTTGAGAAGTGATCATGGACATGAATTTGAGAATTAAGAGTTTGAATCTATCTTCTCACAATATGGATATACTCACAATTTCTTTGTGCCTCAAACACCTCAACAAAATGGGTTTACAAAAAGAAAAAATATGACTCTTCAAGAAATTTTCCAGACTATGCTCAGTGAATATGACTTGCCTATTTTTTGGTTGAATCTATCAACACATATTTTTATGTAATCAATATAGTTTTCATTAGACCTGTCTTGAAAAAATACTCCATATGAGTAATGAAATGGTAGAAAATCCAAATTTAATTCATTTATATTTTTTATGCAAAGTCTTTATTATAAACATAAAGGAGAATCTGGACAAGTTTAAACCAAAAATCTATGAAGGAATTTTTCTTGTTTATTCAACCACTAGTAAAGCATATAGAGTCTTTAATAAAAAAATATAAAGTTGTGGAAGAATCTGTACATTTAATTTTTGATGATACAGATCCACATGAACCCAAACATTCTTCATAAAACCTTGAGGATAAAATGTAAAATTTGAATATCAATAATGCATCTAAAGCTTCTGAAATTGTTGCTAATTTTCCTGATAAATCCCCTAGTAGAGATCATCAAGAATTTATTTTCCTGGAAGAATACTTGGAAGAACCAAGTACTTCAGTCTCTAGAACCTTTAGAACTCTCAAAAATCATCCCATGGATGATGTTGTGAGTGACCTAGATAAAGGTACTCAAACACGAGCCTCACTAAGAAATCAGGTTGAACATTAATCCTTTTTGTCTCAAATTAAACCTAATAACATCCATAAATTAATCAATGATGATCATTGGGTGATAGATATGCAATAAGTATTGAATCAATTTGAAATAAAAAAAAAGTCTAGAAACTTATTGATGAACCTAAATACTGCCTAACTATTGGCACCAAGTGGGTATATAGCAACAAGGTTGATGATTCTAGAATAATAGTTAGAAATAAATCTAGATTAGTTTCATATGGATATAGTCAAGAATAAGGTATTTATTATGAAGAAACTTTTACAGTAGTATCTAGACTTGAATCCATTAGAATATTGTTTTCATATGCAGCACATCGAAATTTCATACAATATCAGATGGATGTGAAAAGTGAATTTCTTAATGTTTCTATTGTTGATGATGTTTTTATTGAGAAACCTACTAGATTTTAAAATTCTCATTTTTTAAATCACGTTCTTAAACTTTTTAAAGCTTTGCATGTTTTAAAACAGGCTCCTAGAGCTTAGTATGATAGGATCAGCTCCTTCTTGATTTCAAATAGATTTTCCAAATTTAAAGTTGATCCTACTCTAAATATAAAAATAATTTCAAAGGATGTTTTAGTAGTTGAAATCTATGTTGATGATATTATTTTTGGTTCATCCAAACACTTCTTGTGTATTGAATTTTTTAATATGATGTGAAATTAATTTGAAATGATTTTAATGGGTGAGTTAAAATTCTTTCTTGGTTTTCAAATTTTTTAAAACAAAGATGGAATTATCTTAAATCAAAATAAATACCCAAATGATCTTTTAAAACTTTTTGGTATAGATATCACCAATGGTAGTGATACTCCTGTGAGTACAACCTATAAGCTAGATCTGTGTATGTGTTGATGTTTTCATTTAATTTATTGCATGAGTTTGCAATTATTTAATATTAAATTAAATGATGGTCTGCGAGTAATCCCTCTCTCTATTATTATCCAGGACTTGCGTGTCCAAAGATATTTATTTAATAGTCTTTAACCAATCCTTTGGTTCCCCTCACCTGCGTGTGAGTAATAAATATTTGTAATTAATGGAGCATCCCAAGACACGTGGAAGCGGTTCAATACGGAACCATAATGATGTCAACCTAGATGATACATAGGCGGACAGGTGGAATGTTGCAACTCATGCCAAGATCGACAATATGAGTTATTTCCCCTAGGTCAAAGGTTGATTTGATGTCCGCTCATTAAATCAACCGTTAGATAAAGCTCATGAATGAGTCATTTAATTAATTATTTATTTCTGTCTATGCAATTATTTATTTTATGGATGCAAGACCACGATCACATAAATAAATGAATTAATGTGCAAAGACGGATTTTAAATAAATGAGTTATGCGTAAATGTTTTATCCAATATGGTTAATTAATTAAGTAACATCTACTTAATATTAACAAGACATGTAAATGACAAAAGATAAAATTTATGCATAATAAATTAAAAATCTCTCAATTAAATATTAAGTCAGACTAAGCTTTTCATTACATATTGAGAATGAAACCATAAAACTAAGTGTAGTACATGACCAAAGTTTACTTTTATAGGGGAGTTCTCATGAGAATTTTGGGTTGACTTAACCGAAATTGTATTGAGTTTAACGACCAAAGTTTGTTCAATATAAATTTGGAGGCAAGTGTTGAAGAAATCCAAGTCAGGATTTCAGGATAGGGGAATCCATTCAACGGATCAAGGAGGTGCAAGTCCGCAATTGACAAGACCGCATACCTAATTACTTTATTATGGTTTTCATGGCCAAAGTCTGGATCATTAATAAAAGTACTGGGGATCCTTGCCACTATAATGTTAAAACAACTAGACATTTCGAGTTCAATGGTGAGGACTATTGAGACTTGATAAAATAGTGGGAGATTTAATAAATAAATAAAAAAAGCGTTTAATTTATTATATCTCACTTATTTTGTAATCAAATAAAGTACTAATAATCTGTTTTTTCTAATTGTAGAATAAAATGACAAGTTCATCATCCACACTATCCCGACGATCAATATTAGAGAAAGATAACCTCCCAACTAACAGTAACTTTCGGGAGTGGTTTAGATGCCTTCGGGTTGTGCTATGCCATGAACGAAAATCTTATGTGATAGAATCCTTAATGCCTGATCCGCCTGCTAAAGAGGCGAGTGATGAAGAGTTTATTGTCTATGAAAAACATTTGAGCGACGCGGTTGACGTTCAATGTTTGATGCTTTCATTGATGTCTAGTGAACTAATAAAGTCCTCATGAAAACATGGATGTGTATAGCATGCTTGAGCACCTCTGTGGTCTTTACCAAGAGAGAGCTAGACAAGAACAGTTTGAGATTTTCAATGCTCTCTTTGTTAAGGTCTCTTCAGGCAACAAACTTGCACCCTGAGACGCAAAGTGTATCTTTATAGGATATCCTAAAGAAACAAAAGGATACTACCTATACAATCTTTTAGACAAAATGGTTGTGGTTGATAGACGTCCCACATTTGTTGAGGATCGTATCTCTAAAAGAAATAGTGGGAGCGAGATAGACTTCAATGAAGTCTTGACTCAATATACATAAGAGTTGGCACAAGAACAAATTCCACAAAGCCCCTGTGGAAGAAGAAATTGTTCCAGAGACACAATTACTGTGCAAGAGTACTAGAGAGGTTAGAGAATCAGAAAAATATCGTTTTCTAGTCACCGAGGATGGTGACTCATTATTAGTTGATAATAATGACCCTCTAACCTACAAGGAAGCAGTTTGTGGCACAAATGTTGCCAAGTGACAAGAAGCTATGAATTCTGAAATGGATTCCATATACCAAAATCAAGTCTGGATTTTGGTAGACCCTCCAGTAGATGTAAAGCCTGTTGGTTGCAAATGAGTATTCAAGAAGAAACTGGACATGAAAGTGTTGCGGAATCACCGGGAGACAGAACGACAGAAAACGAGAAAACGAAAGAAAGAAAAGCAACAATGAACACGGCGATTTACGTGGTTCGGGAAAAATCCCTACGTCCACGGGAGAGGCAAAATTTCACTATGATTCGGGAGCACAGAAATTACAGAGGATTTCGACAACAAAACCCTAGCCCGAAATGGGCTACATATGAAGAAGACGGTCTACTGTTCTGAATAGTAGTCCGCGTTGCAACAGTGATTGGCGGCTCACTTTGTCAAAAGTGCTACAGTGTCTGTCGGCTGGAAGTCAAAAGCGCTACAGTACTGTTGACCCCGAAGTCCGCACCGCTACAGTGTCTGTCGGCGGCTCACTTTGCGGGCCACAAGCATTCGGCCCAACCGGATCGGGCAACACCAGTCCAACAGAAAGGACAAGTCAGTACCTATAAGACACGACTCGTTGCAAAAGGGTTTAAACAACGTCAATGCATTGACTACGACGAAACCTTTTCACTGGTTGCAATGATAAAATCCATCAGAATTCTACTTGTCATTGCGGCTTTCCATGATTATGAGATTTGACAAATGGATGTCAAAACAACATTCCTTAACGAGAACCTCTAGGAAGATGTCTATATGACACAGCCTGAAGGGTTTGTGACTCCAAAGGATGCCAACAAGGTATGCAAGTTGCAAAGATCCATTTATGGATTAAAGAAATCATCCAGGTCATGGAACATTCATTTTGCTGAGACCATAACGAAATTTGGATCCATAAAGAACGAATGCGAGCTGTGTGTCTATAAACAGTTTAGTGGGAGTGCAGTCGTTTTCTTAATAGTATATGTTGACGACATATTACTCATTGGAAACGAAATATCAATCTTACGGTCTGTTTAAGACGTGGTTGAATAAATATTTCTCTATGAAGGACTTGGGTGAGACAAAATATATTCTTGGAATCAAGATCCATCGTGATAGATCTAAGAGGTTGCTCGGTCTGAGTCAAAGTACATACATTGACAAGATACTGAAGAGATTCAGTATGGAACAATCCAAGAGGGAATTCTTGCCAGCATCACATGATTTTCATCTTTCCAGGAAAAATGTGTCCTCAGACACATGAGGAAAGAAACAGTAGCCAGGAAAAGGAAGGTGTCAATAAGGGAAAGGGACTACGCAAAAGGAGTCGAGGCAAAGTAACCAAGAGGGGATGGTAGATCGGTGGCGATGATGTGAAGGGCGGGAGAAACAAAGTGGAGATGTTAGAGTTTAAACAATGCAAAGAGAAGAGGAACGATAAATGTAAGAGTAAGTGGATTTCACAGGCGAAGCCATGTGAGGGTTTGGAGAAACGTAATGGAGATGTTAGTTGATGATGTGTAGCAACATGGGGGGGAGGCAATGGTGATTTTACCAAATTGGCTCAAAGGACACATCTAAGACCTGATACAGAGAATGACATGAATTGTATGGATGGATGGGCTTATTTTCAAAAAAAAAATTACTAATTGATTGTTGTGATAATCAATTAACCGCATTGAAAAATAAAGTCAATAGTCATTCGTTTAATAAACAACATGATACATATTTGTAACTACCAATATTAGTTCGAACTTAATGAATTTCAAATCATTGTTTTATGAATCTAGAGAGCTCGCACAACAAATCCAAGAAAACAAGAAATGATCAATCTTACGAAAATTTGACATAATTCATTTAAACGTAAGGCATGACCAGAAGTTAAATGTTCAATAAAAATGACAATAAATCACATGTGCAAAACACATCATCATAGTCATCCAACATAAATGTCCCCAATACTAGATACAAGATAATTAGTCACCCAACTATACAATAATACAACGCAAAATTACAAACATATCACAAAAATAATACAAGGACTACAAGACAAGCCACCACACGAGGATGTGTCCATCCGACTCTGGATTGATTATCATGGCCTTAATAAGATCACGACAAAAGGCAAATATCTATCTGCTAGGGTACACTCCTCAAGAGAGATAAAGAGCCCTTGGATCAAGTCATCTCCAATGGCAACGAACATATAATTTACACATTGGCCTTTTTTCGCACATGGATGAATCAGGTCATGGACCCTCCATATCAACAAGAAGATCCATCTGGATTCTTAAATTCATTCCATATATAGACTTTGGGTTTCAGAGATGAAAAACAAGCTAAGGTACACTCCTCAAGAGAGACCAAGAACCCTTCCAGTGGAAGTGTCGAGATCGATGTCGAAGAAGCAAGGGCGCGTGGGGAGGCCAGGCATGGTGCTCATGGTCCCCACGAGTGGGTATATGAATCCGGCCCCAATGCTGCCCCGCACGTCCCGTATCGGCAGCACAAATCCAGTGGGGGCGCCCTTTAATGTGGGATCATGTGAGAATGAATACTGAGTTTTGGCCATGCAGATGGGCAGTCCTGCAAAGCCTTGTTTGCTGTACATTTCAATCTGTTTCTCAGCCTACCCCACAAAAATATATAAAAATAAATAACCAATGGAAAGTTGTCTTTTAGGGTAAGGTTGCATCTGATGACAGGTATAAACACTTAGATATGCGTGGTCAAACACAGCCTAAATACCATAAATACATTCTTATGAGTATTATCAAACGCGGCGTAAAAGAGTTAGGAGGGTTGGTTACCTGATCAGAGTACTCCACACCAGTGGCGCCATATGACCTTGCAATTGCCTGTATCTTCTCCTCTATGCTGATATCCAGCGGGTACAGAAATCTGAATGGCGCGGACGCATTCTCGCAGGCCCGCTGGACTGCCAACCCAAGCTCAACCTGCAAAATTCATCAATACCACCATTCATCAGCTCTCATCCATAAACCCCTCTCTGCAACAGCCTGACCCGAAAAAACACATTCACTCTGAAATTAATCCCCAAGGGACAGCACCATCTGGGAAACCAGACTCAGAGGGTTTCAAAAAGGGAGGGAGATTATTTGTATCCAGTATATAAATGGACTGGACATGCCCTGTTATTATTTTGGGTAGTTTAGTTTCTCATGACTTGATATTTTATAGGACTAAAATCGCTTTTTCTTTTAAACAAACCAATTTTTAAAATTATAAATTGTTTGCTTCGAATTTTTTTAAAATCACAAATCTAAAAGTTAAAAAATTTATTTCATTTTTTTGGAAAATTACACTGATTGGTTTTTAAAAAAAACAATTGATTATGTTATTATAAGTAAAAATGCTTTTTTATCATAATACAAACATAAAATAGCTTCTGAATTTTTAAAAATCACTTATTTTTTAACCAAAACACACGGACTCTAAATATATATAGCTTTCATTTGCCAAGTAACTTACAGCTCCTTTTCCACCGTGTGCATGGTGAGTACACACGACAGCATCGAATGCCCCGGCCGCCAGTGCTGCACTCCTCACTGCATTAAGCTCGGCTTCCGTGTCAGTGGCGAACATATTCACAGCAACAACAACATTCACACCATAGGTTTTCATGTTCGAGACATGCCTCTCCATGTTCATGCAACCAGCCTCGACGAGACCCACATTCTCATCCAAGTAGGCACGATCAAGAGGCTTGCCTGCTACCACCGCGGGGCCGCCCCCATGCATCTTCAGTGCCCTAATTGTGGCCACAATCACACAACACTGAGGCATCATCCCACTGTACCGGCATTTTATATTCATGAACTTCTCAGCCCCAATATCCGCACCAAACCCCGCCTCAGTCACCACAAACCCGCCCAAGCCCGCGAGCTTGAGTGCAATCTTATCAGCCACAATAGAAGAATTCCCGTGGGCAATATTGGCAAAGGGGCCAGCATGGACCAGGACCGGCGTGCCCTCCAGGGTTTGCATCAGAGTGGGGTTAATGGCATCCTTCATTAACACACTCAAAGCCCCCCCGACGCCGAGATCATCAGCGGTCACGGGATTGCCGGCCTTGCAATTCCCAATCACCATGTTCCCAAGCCGCTCACGCATGTCGGCTAGTGACGTCGTGAGGGCGAGCACTGCCATGATCTCGCTCGCCACAGAAATGTCGAACCCTGTCTCTCTGGCCATCCCTTTTTCTTCTGGACCTTGACCGACCGTGATTTTCCTCAAGAACCGGTCATTCACATCCATGACTCGCCTCCATGTAATGGAGCTCGGGTCAATGTCGAGCCTTGCAAATTTGTTGACTTCCTCCGGGCTAAGATCCTCCGGATTGGTTTTTGAAATGCTGAGCTTCTTTAGCCGCCGAAACATGATGTTGCTAAAGGCCCGTTTCCCATCTTTGTTCAATGGACATAGGCGGTTGAAAAGAGCCTTATCCGATTGGGTTGACTCATGGAAGATTCGTGTATCAATGGCGGCTGCGAGGAGATTGTTGGCAGCTGTTATTGCATGGATATCACCAGTGAGGTGAAGATTGAATTCATCCATCGGTATCACCTGGCTGTAGCCGCCACCTGCCGCGCCTCCTTTGATTCCAAAAGTGGGTCCTTGAGAGGGTTGGCGAAGGCAGGTGACCACCTGTAGTGGCGAACATGGAGGAAAAGCTAACTTGAGAACAAGTAGAAAGTGGAAACTGGCAATCCCAGTACTTAACTCCAGTGCTTGAAATGTTTCCTCACTTCATTTTCTAAAAATGTGCTGGAAAATATTTTAAATGTAGAGAAAAACAAAAAAGTATATCATTTTCTAGGAAACATGAAAACAAACTTTTTCCAAAAAAAAAAACTCTCATTTTCATTTTTATTTTCTAAAAATGTTTTCCATTTACATAACCCAACAGCCCAGGAACCACTGAATATAGAGGTGGTTTGCATATTCATATAGATGAAGCCAATAAAACACAAAAATGAAAGAAAAAAATTGAAACAAAAAGGGCAGAATCAAGACACGTGAACTTGGGAAAAGAAAATACAAAAACGAAATGGACACAAATATTTTACATGCTTTGGCCCACGTTGGACCTACGGCAAGAACACCACCCCTAGCACCTCTTTATTATGCAAAGAAAACAGGCAAACAAAATACAATAGAAAGGAAAACACAGAGGACCACAGAAGCTATCTGAGATATAACTCATGCTAAACCAGATAGTAGTGGTCAGCTCTACCACGAGGAATTAGCATATGCTATCATCCTGGCCAGACTCACATAAAGCACACAGAAGAAGAAAATACATCCGATATACAAGGCAGAACCGAAGAAAAGATGAAAGAACACTTAAAAAGTCAAGCCCCTCACCAAGATCCTGGTTACACCTTAAAGAAGTAGACGGAACAACCATTGAATGATCTCCTGCTGTAGCAAGTCCTCTGCCTCAAGCTCGCAAGGTATGAACCACAGTCTCCACCAGAGCTGATCTCGAGAGACCACCAGGCACCAAGGAACCAAAGCTCGGAGATGGTGAACCTCCTCCTCCCTCTACTCTCCCTCTACTCTCTTGACTGGATTATCGCTGGCGTGTATCTTTCTGACAAAGAGAGTGTTGGGTCCGATGTAGCTTCCGATAAACCACTGGAAGTTACGCCTCCAAAACTTACAAGGCGGAAACAAAGTGTCGGAAAGAACCCGTGAACTCAATGCACCGAAACATAGAAGACAACCGCACCTAAGTCACTACATTGAATCGCTAACCTCCGAACAGCCCAGACAAGAACTTATGAAAGACAACGATTGAAAGAAAATAAAAGCAAAAGAACACAAGTTTTTTGCGTGGTTCGGGCGTGAGTCCTAATCCACGGAAGGAATGTTGCAATACTTCTGTTCAAGGATCAGAAGATGATTACAATTCACAAGTACTTCTAAACAATGCCTCCACCATAGTAAATATAATAGAGTCCAGTCGGTGCAACCGGTCGCCGTCGCCTTCTGATCTTCATGGGGAGAAGTCTGCACATATCCGATCTCCACAGTCATCCCTTCGTTTAGTTAAAGACTCTCACCGCCTCAACTCTATCTTCCGGTACACAGTGCCCACTTTCGTAAACTCCGTGAGTTCACTCTTATGTATCACTCTGAAAATCCTTACGTAATCCCTTTGCCAAAATCCACCAAAGGGAAAACCCACCAGAATGACTCACATATCCAAGAGTTACTTTCACACAAGTCTTTTGCATCTTACACTCTGCTTCCACCAGACTCGTCGAGGGTAACTTCCAATTGTCCAGCCTCCGGCTGACATCATCCGGTCCGCTACCTTCTGGTCCTGTATTCGAACGTCTGAACACTGGTAGATCTACAACTTAGCCGGAAAATGAGTTTCACACGGCTTAAACCTAACAATCACTCACTTGAGAATCATTTTCAAGCTTTGCCACCAAGTCCTTTGTTGGCATCCACAGACCTTTCATTCCTCAAACTTCCTTTGCAGCCGCATGGTTCTGATAGAATCCAGCTCTTCCAGAACAGACTTCTTTGAATTATAAGCAGAACTACAAACCAGAACACAACAGAGAGCTACAGATGCAGAAGAGAAGAAGAAGAAGAAGAAATCGAGAGGCGACAGGCGGCACTCCCGCCCCACCCCACTGGCCGACCTTCCAAGCCAAAACGGCCAACTAACAGAATTATATTCTCTCCCCCCCCCATTCTCCAACCCCTCTTTATTTATAACCTTTTCCAGGTGTACAAACCCCTTCTAGAATATTCCACCACTACAACCTACTTACTCCCTATATGTCCAAGTCTGTATCACTCCCACCGTCTTGAAAATCAGTCTTGTCCTCAAGACTGAGAAAAAGAAACTGATTGCGAGGCAACGTTGTAGCATGTAGTTTCCAAGCAATATGCCAAATGATCCTTCCAGCTCTATGGGTCTGCAGCTCCTGTTGTCGATGCACCCTAGCGTCACTAACTCTCCAGGCAATCGCCCAAATGGTCCGTCTCAGGTGGTGAATCGACCGTGTACGTTGGTTCCCACCATGCGGCGAAGTCCGTCTCTAAGTGCCCGCATCCCATCCGAAATAGCTAGTTGGGCTTCCTCCATAACCCTCACCACAAACCTCTATGCATGACTCCTGCAAAAACCATCCTGCCTCGGTATATGTTGGAACGTGTGGATGCTTTTTCGGCAGGGCCACCGCATCAAAAAGAGTCATTGTCTGTAATAATGGCATGACTATGCTGCTCTTGCCTCCATATGACTCTGGCAAATCCTCTCTCAAGAAGATAACAGAGTAATCAGTAGTAGCTGTGTACGCCCAGTGCGGCCTCGTGTCATCGTCAGCGTCCCCAAGCATATCACCAATGTCATGTTGTGCCAACAAATCCCCATGTCGTCCTAGCATTGGGTCAAGCAGGATAGTGGCAGCACGGCCTGACGACCTTGTTTCAACCTCAGTGTTGCCAACTGCAGAAGCAGCGGAGTCCACCTCAGATTCCCCCATGAGCAAAGAGGGATGATCATCGATCAGGTACGGCTGCATTTCAGTAGGAAACATAACTTGAGCTAAGAACTGACGAAATTCCTTCTACTCCTGCGCATGGGCCATCACCGTCGAGGCCATCGTAGCGAAAGAGGCTTTCAATTTTGCCATCGTCATGTCAATGCGGTTCAAGCGCTACTCCGCACTATCGAGATGAGCATCAACGCTTATGTCCATCATATCTCTGTGATCTGGTCCCGACGAAGTCAATCGGGCAATGTGCTGGGGTGGGTGACAAACACCGACGACCTTAGATGTGGCCGCGTCCAATGATGCGCCTCCGCTCATACCAAAACTGGGGATACAGCTAGCCTCCATCCTCTTTTCTTTCTTTCTTTTTTTTTTTGTCGTTTTTTTTTCTGTTTTTTTTTTCTTATTTTCTGAAAACAAATCGGGACCCCCCCCTCCTGTAGAGTAAACGCGACGTCACCCTGTGGTGCGTCCCCCGTGGAACCGTGGAACGGGAGTTGTCGGGTGGGCCGCTACTGAAAAATCTAGCCGGAGCGGTGGACGGAAGCCGACTGGAGCAGTGGTCGTTGAGGAGCGGTGAGCCGGACACCACAGCAGTGGTCGGCCGACGGGATTTGGCCAAGCGCGCCGGATTTGAACGCAGGACGGTAGAAACGGCAGAGACGGCCGAGAGCGGTGTCGTAAGGCGAAGTCGCGCCGCGCGCTCAGTTCGCCTTGTCCATTGGAAACGATTGAAGGCACCGCACGTCGCGGATGGAGTGGACGGTGCGCGCCTCTAGGAAGAAACGAGCCGACGGGGTGCGGTTGTGTGAAACCTGGAATCAAAACGAGAGGCAGGGCCGTTCAGTTTGCAAGCGAGCTGGCAAAAAAGAAGTTCGGTCGAGCCAGCAGAGTGCGTCTCCTTCGAAGAAATTTCCAGCACCGTGTGATTCGTCTGATCGAGATGCGCAACAGCGTCGCGTTGGGTGCGACTCCATTGGTTGCCAACTGGTCGTGCTCTACTCTTCTCGTGCGCAGTGCGTCGGGTGCCAGCGAACAGGCGGAGCACGGCAACTAAGTCGTGCGCACTTCGGCTCCTGAGCGCCTCGTTACCTGGATCCGCAGCTGAAAGAAGATCTGGCACCTCCTCCTGTGTTGCGCACCAGTGCGGATGAAAAAAGAGAAAATCGCAGCAGTTGGAATCGGCATGAGGAATCCGGCAGGTCAGACCAAATGATAGAATCCAGCTCTTCCAGAACAGACTTCTTTGAATTATAAGCAGAACTACAAACCAGAACAAAGCAGAGAGCTACAGATGCAAAAGAGAATAAGAATAAGAAATCGAGAGGCGACAAGCCGCACTCCCGCCCCACCCCACTGGCCGACCTTCCAAGCCAAAACGGCCGACTAACAGAATTCTATTCTCTCTCCCCCCTCTTTATTTATAACATTTGTCGGCTGTACAAACCCCTTCTAGAATATTCCACTACTACAACCTACTTACTCCCCATATGTCCAGGTCTGTATCAGGTTCCCCCACCATGCTTTCGGTTATCCCAGTCAAATTGAGGCGCAACACAACCTTAGCACATCCTGGACTACATCCTTTGTCAGCATATACATCTGAGTTCAAGCTTCATCTATCTTCCGTAGATTTAGCACTTCGTCTTCAACTTCTGGATGAAGTGATACGTCAGCTGAATGTGACTTGTCTTGAAATGAAACGTTGGATTGTTGACCAAGTGAATCGCACTATGTGAATCACAAAATATTGTCCTGGCTTCCTGCCTTCTTCTGAGATCTTCCAACAACCCCTTTAAACAGATCAACTTCTTCTCAGCTTACGTTAGAGCAACATACTCCACTTTCGTTGTTGAAAGTGCAACTACCGGTTAAAGCTTCGACATTCAACTCACAATCGTCCCTCCGAAAGTGAACATATAGCCCATGGTGCTCTATCTTGTAATTGAATCTCCTCCAAAGTCAGAGTCTGCAAACCCTTGCAATGGTTCATTAGTTCCAAAGCAAAGAGACAAACTTCTGAAACCCTTCAAATACCAGAGGATCCACTTAACCGCTTCATAGTGCTCACTTTCGGGATTTGCTATGAATCTGCTAACAACTCTCACTGCTTGCACAATGTCCAGTCAAGTACAAATTGGGGCATACATCAAGTTTTCAATTGTCGATGCATAGGGAACCTTTGTCAGGTACTCTACCTCAGCTTCCTTTCATGATGCATTCTCTTTTGCTCAAATTAAAATGTCTGGCCAAGGGAGTGGTCACTAGTTTCGCCTCGCTCATGCCAAAGCGTTCCACCACCATCCGGATGTAGTCAGACTAACTCAGGAACAAAGTTCCGGAAGTTAAGTCCCTTAATATCTGCATCCCTCACATCCGTTTAGCCAGACCGAGATCCTCTATCTTGAATCTTTCGGACAATTCAACATTTAGCTCATCCATCATTTCCTTCACCGAACCAACAATAAGCATACCGTCAACATAGAGAAGTAAAATGATGAAGCACTCATCATCATACACCTTCTGGTAACATCAATGACCCGCATTGTTCTGGATGAACTTTCGCTCAGCCATAAAAGCATCGAACTTCCGGTTCCACTGTCTTGGTGCCTGCTTTTAAACCGTATAAACTCTGCTTCAGCTTGCACACAAGATTTAAGATCCATTTCTCCACAAAATCTTTCGAGTGCTTCATGTAAATTTTCTCATCAAAGTCCCGGTGAAAAAAAGCGGTCTTCACGTTTAACTGCTCCAAATGAAGTCCTTCATTGCAACCAGGCTGAGCACCATCAGAATAGTCGTGCGTTTCAACCAGAGAAAAAATCTCAGAAAAATCCACACATTTTGCTTGTTGAAACCCCTTCACGGCTATTTTTGACTTGTACCTCTGTTTATCGTCTGCTTCCTCCTTTAGCCGGTAAACCCCCTTATTCTAAAGCACTTTCTTTTCTGCAAGTCTTTTTGTTAACTCTCATGTTTCGGACATATAAGGAATCAATCTCATCCTTCATGGCTAACCCCCATTGATTCGAGTCTTTAAGATTTGCAGTCTCTTTCGAGCTCAGGGGCTCTCCATCATCCGTGAAAAGCAAGTAATGCAGATCACTTTCGAACCTCTGCTCTTGGCGTCTTATCCCGATACATCTCCACAACTCCCTCTGCGGGTCAGCTCCTTCTGGAACTACTGCTTTCGAAACTTCACCTTCCAAAGCTCTTCCCTGAGCTTCCGCGGTTCCTAAGCTCTCCGGTACTTCCAGTCGTGGCAAAACCATTGAAACTTGACCTCCTTCCGAAACATCCTCCGGACTGTCAGGTGTTTCCAGTACTGCCGCACTCCCTGAATTCTCCAGAACATCGGTAACTTTCGGACGTCCATTCAATCGAAGCTCAACCTCCGATGATACTTCGATCACATCAGTAGTCTTCGCTAAGTTCTGATCTTTCCACAAGATCTCTTCATTGAATATGACATTTCAACTTCTGACAACCTTCCGAGAGTCGTTATCCCAAAGTCGAAAACCAAACTCTTTGTAGCTATATCCCACAAAGTAACACGCTCGGGACTTTAGCCTATAGTTTTTCACTCTCCTTAGCATTAACGTGGACATAAGCGAGCAAACCGAAGATGATGGTTCTGGGCGCAGCTGAAGCGTGCGTAAGTGAGCGGTATATTAAAATTTCTTTTAATAATCGTTTCCCGAAACCAAGAGCGATGATCTTGCACGTCAAATTTATAATTAATTTATTTAATATTTGAAGAAATAAATACCTGGGCTTAATAACTTTCTTCGTTGATGAATGTTGATTGTCCGAAAAGACTTTCAGATTACCTTTGTTTCGTTGTAAGAATCCAAGGATAGAATTTCTCTGGCAGTGATCCACACGTGCTCCTATGATCTCCGAGCAACACCACTCAATCTTCGAGTGCTAGCACGGCGAGTCAAATGTCTTGCATTGTTCTTTCCTAATCACTCGTTCTTCGATCTTGAAGAAATCTCTCTTGCACTTCTCGTTCTTAAAAGGGGGAGAGGAGTTGAGTTAAAATATTATTTAATTACATACCGGCCATTAAATAACATTTATTACCTTTAATAAATCACATGTCGTATAATAATAATTATATAATTATTATTTTGTGACGCGCGTTAACTTGCGCAATAACAAATATTATGTAACAGTCTTGTTAATTGTTGGAGTCTGCATCCCACATCGGACTTGAGGTCCGGTGTGGTCTTTATTATTTATTATAAATACACCCCAAGGGCTCCTTAGGAGAAATACCTTGGGGGTTCGGTCTCTCTTATTTTCACCCTCTACATGGTATCAGAGGAGGTTTTTTTGAAACTCAATCCCTCCCTCCCTATTTTTTCCCCTTTCTTTAGGGTTTCCCCGTCCGGGGGGGGGCGGCCTCAAAGCCCCGTAGGGTTACCGCCGCCGCCCCTCCGCCTCTGCCCCACGCCGCTCCTGCCGGTCCTCCCTTCCGGCAGCTCTCCTGCTCCCGCGGCTCCCCGGCGGCCCTCCGCCTCGTGTCCCGCCTCTGCCCTGCGCGGCTCCCCGGCAGCTCTCCCCACTGACGGCCCTACTCCCTGCGCACGCCGGCCCAGTCGTCGCCGCCCCTTCCCGCAGCGCCTCCTGCCGTCTGTCGTCGCCCCTCCCCTCCCTCCCGAGCAGCCGACTCCCTGTCCGGTGGCCCTCTCGCCGCGTCGCCCACCCGGCTCCCGACGTCTCCTCCGCCGGCGCGATTCTGCTCCCGACTCTGGCGCGGCTCCCGGCCCTTCGACGTCTCTCTCCCTTTTTTTTTCTGGCGTTTCTCCCGCACGCGGCACTCCAGCGGCCCTCCTCTGCGCGCTCCCTCCCGATGGCTCTCCCTCCGGCGGCTCTCCCTACTGGCGCGGCTCCCTTCGCCCAGCGGCGCCTCGCCCTCAGCCTCGCCCTCGGCGCACTCGCCCAACGACGCGGCTCCCCTGCGCCTTCCCTCTCCCGGCGGGCTTCCTCCCCGCTGCTCCCGGCTCCCGACTCTCCCGGCCCTCCCGTCCCGCGGCGCTCCTCCTGTCCAGCGGCCCTCCGCGCGCCTCCCGGCCCTTCCCGGATTCTCCGGCCAGATCCGGCCGGATCCGGTGTTTTCCGGCCAGATCCGGACAGCTCCGGCCGGCTCCGGCCTGATCCAGGCTACTCCGGCCAGATCCGGCGATTTTCGGCCAGATCCGGCGATATCCGGACTGTTCCGGGCAGATCCGGGCAGATCCGGACTGTTCCGGCCAGCAACCGGCCTCCACCCGTGCCGGCCGCTCCACGCAGGTGGCTTCCTCCGGCTTCCAGCGCCGCCTCCCGTGTGCTGCTCCCTCGCCGGCCTCCTCCTGCGCTTCTCTTCCGGCAGCCACCCGGCTCTAGTTTCTCCTTGCGGCTGCCCAACTTCTGTTTCGGCTCTCCGGCACCTCCTGCGGCATCCCCGCCTCGCCGGCATCTCTCGGCAACTCCCGGCAGCCGCATCTCTATCCGCCGGCACGCCCATTCGCTGGCGTAGCAGCTCGACCACCTAGGATTCGGGCCCCGTTGGCGTCGCCAGATCCCGCAACGATTTATGCGGAGTCCCCGCCTCCCGTCGCCGGCCCCGCAAGTGCGGTTTTCCCGGTGCTAGATTGGATTTCCCGGCGTTTCATCGACCGGCCCCACTAGTGCGGCATTCCTGGCGTTCCGTTAACCGGCCGGTCTGAGTGGTCATCTGCTGCGCCCGCAACATCTTCCATCCATCATCCTGCGGGGGAGCTTCGATCGTGAGGGGGAGCAGCAACTTTTGCAGCTTTCTTTTTATTTCGTCATGTTTTGTCATCAAGCTGGGTATGTCCAGCTTGAGGGGGAGTGTTAGCGTCTGTTTTGTTGTTTTCTGTTCATTATGTGTCCAAGCTAGGTACACCTAGCTTGAGGGGGAGTGTTGGAGTCTGCATCCCACATCGGACTTGAGGTCCGGTGTGGTCTTTATTATTTATTATAAATACACCCCAAGGGCTCCTTAGGAGAAATACCTTGGGGGCTCGGTCTCTCTTATTTTCACCCTCTACATTAATTAATATTTGTCACCGGACTCGTTCTTGCTCCATTCGAACTCCTAGCATTTATTGAATAACCGAATAAATATTTTATTCATAAATAAATATTTTATTCATAAATAAATATTTTATTCACAATCTAGTGAATAAATATTTATTAAAATATTCAATAAATAAAATAAATATTTTATTCACAAGACGACGAATAAATATTTATTTAATTTATGCGAACAATATAACTTAAATAAAATTATTCCTCGAACTTGGGAATAATATTTATTCCATTAATTAAACTCAAATAGAATTTAATCGAGATCAACGGAAACACTTATTGTGTGACCCTCTCTCTAGGATTCTTTCTCGTTGGTATTAGGCGGGTTTGCTTAAAATCCAAGATTACTGTGTAGCAATAGGTCAAGGCACCCAAGAGAAAGAACTTAATATCACAGCGTTGACAACCACATACGAACGCTCACTATGTAATATAATCTCTTTGTCACAATATTTCATCAAACAGGTTGCACATCTGTGTCACCAACCTATTTGTGTCACCTATTTCAATCAAAAGACCAAGATATCAGCTTCCATAAAGATAGAAGGGACAAATCCTTCATCAACTTATTCATTAATGACATGTCACTCGTGACGCACCCAACCAGTGTTGTCAAAGGCGCGCGGCGCAATAAGGCGCAAAGGCCGCCTGGGGATTCGACGTGAGGCGCAACTAAGGCGCATGTGCACATAATTAATTATATTTAGTTTTCAATAATATTTTAAATTTAAAAAAAACTTAAATTGAATAAAAAATTACAAATTAAAATAGATACTGATAATTTTTAACCAAATCGTAATCAAATAATCAATTTATGAGAACCTAAACATCAAAATCATCATCAATGGTAGTTTCATCGTTAATGAAAGCTTTCTAAACATCAAAATCATCATCAATGGAAGTTTCATCATTAATGAAAGCTTCATCGTCACTGTTGCACCCTTCATTTGACTCATATGCCTCTGAATCTTCCTCTTCAACATCATTCATCTCATCAACAACTCGTGCACACTTTGTACCACCATGGGATTTGGAAAAAGTGGAAGTTGCTAAGTTTGATTTCGATCTGAAAGTATATTCAGGCTCTTCAACCCCAGCGGCAACAGCATACGCACCCCATGTTAAACCTTCAACACCCTCATCATTAAATACAAAGTCATTATCAGCATCTTCATCCTCTTCGATCCTCCCAATAAGTCATTCATTGCTATCATCAATCTCTTTGAGTGTAATGGGATCAATGGTGTCACGGGTTTGAAACTGACGCTTCAATGCACAATTATATTTGATGTAGACCAAATCATTTAATTTTTGTTGAGACAACTTATTCCTCTTTTTGCTATGAAGCTACAATATAATTCAATTGTTAATATTATAAAGTTTATAATAATAAATAAAATGCATTTAGAAAAGAAACTTACATGCTCAAATATGCTCCAGTTTCTCTCACATTATGATGCGCTGCAAGTGAGATTAAGAACTTTCAAAGCAAATTTTTGCAAGTTTGGGGTTGAAGATCCAAACATAGACCACTATTCAGCATGAGCCTTCTTGTTCTGAAGTCTAATTGCCAAAGAATTTGCAAATAGACCCTCCGCCTCCTTGTACAGTGATTTCATCCATGATTTTTTCTTGAATCTCGAGGCTTGAAACCAGCCTTTGAATGGATTTAATTAATCCATTGTGTACTTCAAAATCCAATTGGATATTCGGATTTGAATAACAAAATTCGGGATTCATCGAAAAAGCCCTCATGATTGCCTCTTTAGGCCTATCCATGGCCGCATAAATGTATCCCATCGGTACATTTTTATCTCCATCAACCAATCTAAGCACTTTTACAAGTGGGTTGGTCACTTTAAGACAATACAAAATAGAAGTCTAAAATGATGGCATCAATATGATTTTAGAAACATGTTTGTCATGGACCTCTTTAGTCCACTTGCTTCTTGCCCACCCATCCGATGTGAACATGTTTGCTTATGAATAATTACCATTGTGAGGAAAGCGGTAGCAAATATAGTTTTTGCGGGTCGAAGCAACTCTTCCTTCCCTGTGAATTCTCTCATCATATTCAACACCCCCGGACGAGTATATATGAAAGAGTTCAAAGAAGTTGCCGGTTTTAATGTCTGCATGCTTATGTCAAGTTTCCCAATATCCTCCAATATCAAATCCAAACAGTGGGTTGTGCATGGAGTCCAATAAAGATTTGGATACTTTACCTCAAACATTTTCCCTAAAAATAGGATTTGAAAAAAATAAGAAACAAACATAAATAAAATTCTTAATATGTATAACATAATGTATATGTATAAACTTATATACTAATAAGGTGGATAGAAATAATACCTGCTAAAACATTTGAAGAAGCGGTATCAGTGACAACTTGAACAACGTTTTCTGAACCAATACGTTCCACAAATTTGCTTTGCAATTCAAATATTTTGTCTTTATTTTTGCAAAATGATGAAGCTATCAATTGAATCAACAAACATGGTCCCTTTGCGACAATTCACCAAGAAATTGATCAATGTCCTTTGCCTTTTGTCCGTCCAACCATCGAACATAATTGTGCAACCATTTTTTGCCCAATCTTGTTCATGTTCTTCCATCATTGTCTTTGTGTGCCCCATTTCCTTAATTAACAATCGAACTCTCACCTTGTGATAGCTTGGTGGCTTCATTCCTGAACCAAATTGCTCAATTGCTTCTGTAGGAGAATAAAAGAAGAGACCCGAACCCCCAAGGTGTACTCTCTAAGGGAGCCCTTGGGGTGTATTTATAATAAATAATAAAGACCACACCGGACCTCAAGTCCGATGTGGGATGCAGACTCCAACACTCCCCCTCAAGCTAGGTGTACCTAGCTTGGACACATGATGAAAAGAAAACAATAAAAAAAGAGACCAACACTCCCCCTCAAGCTGGACATACCCAGCTTGATGACAAAACAAGATGAAATAAAATATTAAGCTGCTGCTGCTCCACCTCACGATCAAAGCTCCCCCCCGCAGGATGATGGATGGAAGATGTTGCGGGCGCAGCAGATGAAACCACTCAGATCGGCTGGTTGACGGAACGCCAGGAATGCCGCACTAGTGGGGCCGGTCGTTGAAACGCCGGGAAATCCAAACTAGCACCGGGAAAACCGCACTTGCGGGGCCGGCGACGGGAGGCGGGGATTCCGCAGAATTGTTGCGGGATCTGGCGGCCCAACAGACCCAAATCCGAGGTGGTCGAGCTGCTGCGCTAGCGACAGGACGTGCCGGCGGAGAGAGATGCGGCTGCCGGGAGGTGCCGGGAGATGCCGGCGAGGCGGGGATGCCGCAGGAGGAGGCCAGCAAGGGTGCAGGAGGCCGGGAGACGGCGCTGGAAGTTGGAGGAGGCCACCTGCGTGGAGCGGCCAGCACGGGTGGAGGCCGGTTGCTGGCCGGAACAGTCCGGATCTGCCCGGAACAGTCCGGATCTGCCCGGATCTGCCCGGAACAGTCCGGATCTGCCCGGATCTGGCCGGAAACCGCTGGATCAGGCCGGAGTCGGCCGGAGTAGCCTGGATCTGGCCGGAAATCACCGGATCCGGCGACCATGTTAAGGTGGGGTGGCTATGCTGTCATTGGGACACGGTTGTCACATTTGGTATCAAAGGAGGAACCCAGCCTTAAGTGCGCGGTGCACTGCCTGGGTTGAGATGTAGGGCCCACAACGAGGGCGTTGTGCTCTAAAGGGGGGGGGTGATTGTAACATCCTCAATTGATAAAGGGTTAAATGACTAAATGATATGACTCATGTTAACAAGGTGCACCTTCCTTTTCGGGAGCCTGTCTGATTAGAACTCCACAGTTAAGCGTGCTTAGCCTGGAGTAGTGATCAGGATGGGTGACCTCCTGGGAAGTTTCCCAGGATGTGTGTGAGTGAGGACAAAGCACACTGGAAAGGACATGTGTTGGCCTGTGGGGACTATCATTAGTCAGATGACCCGTTCAGGCATGTGGGTGGACCCTAGGGTGGGCCCCACGTGTCTGTGGGGGCAACTGGTGGGTGGGCCAGGACCCGGCGACCATGTTAAGGTGGGGTGGCCAGGACCTAGCTTGAGGGGGAGTGTTGGAGTCTGCATCCCACATCGGACTTGAGGTCCGGTGTGGTCTTTATTATTTATTATAAATACACCCCAAGGGCTCCCTTTGTGAGTGAGGACAAAGCACACTGGAAAGGACATGTGTTGGCCTGTGGGGACTATCATTAGTCAGATGACCCGTTCGGGCATGTGGGTGGACTCTGGGGTGGGCCCCACATGTCTGCGGGGGCAACTGGTGGTACCTAGTGAGCCAGGACCCGACGGCCTTGTTAAGGCGGGGTGTCTGTGTAGTCACCGGGGCCCGGTTGTCACATTTGGTATCAGAGGAGGAACCCAGCCTTAAGTGCGCGGTGCACTGCCTGGGTTGAGATGTAGGGCCCACAACGAGGGCGTTGTGCTCTAAAGGGGGGGGGTGATTGTAACATCCCCAATTGATAAAGGGTTAAATGACTAAATTGGGGGTTCAAAAAAAAACCTCCTCTGATACCATGTAGGAGAATAAAAGAAGAGACCCGAACCCCCAAGGTGTACTCTCTAAGGGAGCCCTTGGGGTGTATTTATAATAAATAATAAAGACCACACCGGACCTCAAGTCCGATGTGGGATGCAGACTCCAACACTCCCCCTCAAGCTAGGTGTACCTAGCTTGGACACATGATGAAAAGAAAACAATAAAAAAAGAGACCAACAACTTCAATCATGAGATGAAAGCTGGAGATGGTGAATTCTCCTTACCTCAATATGAGGTGGATATATTCTTTTATAGATGGAGTAAAAATAATTAAGAGGGATATTCCGATGTGGGACTCGGAAATACCCATTATACTAAAAAGGGGTCCAACACTCCCCCTCAAGCTGGACATGCCCAGCTTGGACTGAGAGTCCCACAAAAAGAAAAAAAAAGACGACAACGAACAACGTCATACATACTCCCTCTCAAATTGGGTCGTGGAGGCTATGAATACCCAGCTTGGTAGTGAGAGAGTCCAAGCGAGCTCCTGGGAGGCCTTTTATGAAGATGTCGGCAAGCGGATCCATCGTCGGAATATGGTCAAAACTGATATGATTCTGCTCCAGATGGTGACGAAGAAAGTGGCAGTCCACCTTGATATGCTTCGTCTGTTCATGGAAGACGGGATTCGATGCAATCTTCGTGGCTGCCTAATTGTCACATCAGATATGAGCAGATGTCTACGCTGGGAAACCAAGCTCATGGAGGAGATGACGAAGCCAGAGGATCTCAGTGGTGACCGTGGCCATGGCACGGTATTCTGCCTCTGCACTAGATCTGGAGACAACAGTCTGCTTCTTGTTGCGCCATGAGATGAGGTTACCGGCCAAGAACACGGCAAATCCAGAAGTAGACTTGCGGGTAGTAAGGCAACCTGCATAGTCCGCATCACAGAAGGCTTCAACATCCAAATGAACATGATGTGAGTACCGAAGGCCACGTGCAGGGTCTTTCTTTATGTATTTGGCAATGCGGAGGATAGCATCTCACTGAGATCTGGTTGGATGCTTCATGAACTGACTCACTTTGCCAACAGCGCAGGCAATGTCGGGTCGTGTCATGGTGAGGTGGTTGAGTTTGCCCACCAGACGATGGTAGCTCTCTGGGTGAGAAAAGGGTGTCGCGTGGGTGGATGTGCCCACTTGGCCTTTTGTCATTAGCAATGATCAATCCGGGATCAATATGACGATAAACACCAGTCTCCACGGATCGAATCACAGAAAAAGACAAAGAAGATGGTTTGTCTCGGAACCACAAACAAGGATCGTTACAGGTTGATTATAATTAATTTAATTAATTATAAAGAAATACCTTTTGGGTGTTCTTTCTTCATTGATGTTCTTGACCACGTTGTCGATGTGATCCGTCGTTGCGTCGCAGAAGTCAAGTGTAGACTCCCTCTAGCGGTGATCCACACGTGTACCTCGTATCTCTGGACGTCGCCAAAGGATTCTCCGGGTGCTAGCGTGGAGAAGCCTTTGCTTGCGTTGTTCGCCTTAGATCGTCTTGATCCGATGGAAGAGGATCTCTCTCGGTCTTGAGAGCGTTCTTGGAGGAAGAGGCTCTTTCGGCCTTGAAAGAATTCTCCAGAGATGTTGTGCACAACGATTCTCTTGTGTAGGAAAAGAGTTGGGGTTGTGAGGATATTTATAATCGAGTTTGAGGTTGTAGAGTTATGACAATAAATAAACGCGTTACGCGTTTCATTTATTTCATTAACTCTTATTGAAAACCCTCATGTCGAATAATTAATTCCTTGACATGCGCTCACGCTGATTATAATAAATATCATTTAATAAAACGATATTATATCCTCAAAATCCCGACTGGAAAAACTACACGGCGTGTAATAATAAATGCACGGCGTGTATATCTTGTTTTCATTTATTCATTTCCTTTCCAAAATAAAACTACACGGCGTGCACATTTAATAATACACGGCGTGTACTTGTTTTATTTTATTTTTCCTCCATCATTTAAAACAACTTAGGCTTCCTTGAATAATTATTAAACCACGTACGGGAATAATCTTTATTCAACTTGAGATACTTGGATACACTTAGTGTGTGACCATCTAGGCCTCTTTCTCATTGGCATTAGGCGGGCTTGCCTAAAGTCCAAGATTACTGTCTAGCAACGGGTCAAGGCACTCAAGAGAAAGAAGTTGACGCCGCATTGACGTATCACCTCATACGAACGCTTACTGTGTAATTTAATCTTTTTGTCTCGATATCTCATCAAGCAGGTTTCATGGCAGTGTCATAAACCTATATGTTTGATCCGTCGTTCTTTGACTACCTGAAATAAACTCGTCGTTCACACCATGGCCATGGAATTTAATGCGACAGTTCTATTTCAATCAAAGGGACGAGATATCAACTTCCATAAATGGAAGGGACAAATCCTTCCTCGACTTATCCATTAACAACATGTCACTCGTGACGCACCCAACGTACCCTACTTCCCGCCAACTGTCTGCGTGACGGTTTTCGTCAGTAAATCTAAGTGCGCGAGTCATGACATGAGTTAATGATAATCTTCCAGTCTAAGGACCATTACACACGCTCGTAGATAGCAATGTCCGATGACACCAAGACATGCAGAATTGCTATTGGCGGGTCTGTTCTCATAATCTCCCATCTTGGAGATTACCAAGTGCGAACTCCATGAGAGAGAGTCTCGTCTTCTTACGAGTACTCGCACATGACGGTCTGTATATTATGTGTCCTATCATAGTATGTCATCCAACCGTAGAACTTTATTTAAGAATATTGTTATAGCATTTCAAGGTTCTCATCGTAGCGGGGATCTGCCATGACCTTATCAATGCAACAAATATTCCGGGACATTATTATATTATAGTTATGCAGAACAACGAACAATATATAATAAGTGAACATTCATGTAATCAAAGTACAAAACAGTTGGTTCTCAGGACACCAACCCTTACAAAGAGGAGTGTCCACTGCAGTCGTCTGGCTCAACCCTGCATCCTGTAAGATATCGAAGGCATATTTTCATTGGCAGAGAGAGAGTGTCAAAACGGGAGACCTCGATGCCAAGGAAGTAGGTGAGAGGTCCAAGATCTTTGGTGTGGAAGTGGTGGTGAAAGTGCGCCTTGAGTTGGGCAATTCTGGTGGAGTCGCTCCCTGTGACGATGATATCATCAACATATACCACCAGCAAAATACAATCGTTTGACGTCGTACGGAAGAAGACGGTGTGATCCTTCATACTGCGAGAGAGGCCAAAGGCTGTGACGACGGTGCTGAAGCAGCCAAACCAAGCACGAGGAGACTGCTTGAGGCCATATAGGGATCGACGGAGGCGGCAAACATGGGAGTCAGCTTCAGAGGCACGAAATCCGAGGGGGTTGTAGGTAGACTTCTTCGTCAAGAAAGCCATGGAGAAAAGCATTCTTGACATCCAGTTGATGAAGCAGTCAGTGATGATGAGCGGCCAGAGATATGGATAGGCGGACAAAGGTCATCTTGGCAACCGGAGAGAAGGTCTCAAAGTAGTCGATGCCATATATCTGAGCAAATCCCTTCGCCACAAGGCGGGCTTTGAGGCAATGGAGAGTGCCATCGGCATTGAGACGGATCATATAAATCCGTTTGCAGCCGACCACCTGTTTGCCTGCAAGGAGGGAGACCAGATCCCATGTATGGTTGTCATCCAGAGCCTGCAGTTCATCCCGCATCACCTGTAGCCACCCTGGATGGGATTTGGCATCGCCAACCGTGCGGGGGATAGATATCGTCTCCAGTGCTGACAAACCTCTGTATGAAGATGTAAAAAGAGGAGTATTCTGGCAAGAGCGAATACTTTTCCGTAGTGCAATAGGCAAGTCGTCTGGTGTTGTGGCAGGAGCATCGGACGAAGTGGGAACGATGGTGTCCTCGACCTGGACGGGGGGCAGTTGATGGGCGACGGGAGTAGACTGTCCCAAAGCGATGACCAGCAGGGGAAGACGCCAGAGGAGGGTGAATGATGAGAGAAAGGCACTCATCAATGGTAGTGTCTGGATGAGGAGAGGGAGGAGAGAAAGGAGCGCTCTCGACAAATGATACGTCAGCGGAGACGATATACCGGCGTAAGTCCGGAGAGAAGCACCGGTATCCACGCTGAGTGCAGGAGTATCCGAGGCAAATACAGAGGAGAAATTTGGGAGAAAGTTTAGAGAGGTTGGGGTGAGTGTCCCGAACATAACACACACTCAAACACCCGAAGAGGAAGTGAGTGAGGAGGGAGAGAGGAGAATAGAGTCCGAAAAGGAGTCACTCCCTGAAGGATAGAAGAAGGAAGACGGTTTAAGAGGTAGGTAGCAGTCAGGATGGCATCAGGCCAAAAAAGGAGAGACACTTTCATTTGGAATAAGAGGGCACGAGCAGTCTCCAGAATATGACGATGTTTCCGCTCGACCACTCCATTCTGCTGAGGTGTATCAGGGCGGGAAGTCTGATGAATGATGTCTTTATCCTTGAGAAACTGCTGAAAGGAAGTGGATAAATATTCTCGTCCATTGTCGAAGTGGAGACATTTAAGGGAGGTGGAGAATTGAGTATGAATTTCATTATAAAATGTCTGAAAGGTAGAAAAAACTTCAGACCGATCATGAAGCAGGTAAAGCCAGGTCATGCGGGGGTAGTCATCAATAAAGGTGATATAATAACTGTACCCGGACTGACTAGGAACCCTGCAAGGACCCCAGACATCGGAATGAACAAGATCGAAATGATTTGCTGCACGTGGTTCCGGTCGAGGAACATACGTTGCCCGATGATGTTTGGCAAACTTGCAGGATTCACAATGGAAGGATAGGTGGGAATTGAATTGGGGGCAAAGTTTATGTAGGGTGGAAGTCGGTGGATGACCAATGCGAGAATATAGGTCAAGAGCACGGGCTGAGATAGATGAGCAAGCAAGAGATAGTGGGGTATCAAACATGTAAACCCCATTCCGAAGATAACCTCGACCAAGTTCTCGATTCATCTTCTGCTCCTGAAAAACAACACCAGATGAGGTAAAAGTAGCAACACAATATAAGTGTGTGGTGAGTTTGCTGACAAAGATAAGATTAAATGGACTTTGAGGAACATGAGCGACCGACGTCGGGTGAATAGATGGGGTCAAGGGACATGTGCCAAATCCAGTAATAGGGATTTTTTAGCTATTAGCAACAGTAATTGTAGAGACACCTGTGTACGGATGATAGGTAGTGAATATACCGGAGTCCCCTGTGAGATGTTCTAATGCACCAGAATCAAACATCCAAGTTGTTTGTTGATGAGAAACACAGGCGGTAGAGCTGTCAGTCTAAGCAATGGGGGCTGGAGAAGAGGATGGTGGTACAGTTGCCCGATAAGTGTATCAAAGCAATCTCCTTCGGCGAGAGCGTCGTTCTGTAACGGTCATTCACTACGGGAAAAATGGGTATTTGCGACGGGGGTATTTACCCGTCGCAAATAATTAGGCTTTTGCGACGGGGGTATTTACCCGTCGCAAATAATTAGGCTTTTGCGACGGGATTGCTTTCCCCGTCGCAAATAGTTTTCCCGCGATGCGCGCCAAATCACGGGAAACTTATTTGCGACGGGGGAATATTCCCGTCGCAAATAACAGGCGGCGGTAAAAGGTATTTGCGACGGGAATATTCCCCCGTCGCAAATAGTATGTCGGCAGGTGGTTATTTGCGACGGGACCCGTCGCAAATAACTATTTAACCGTTGACCGTAATAAATGTTGGCTAAGGTATTTGCGACGGGTACCGTCGCAAATAACACTATTTGCGACGGGAATCCCGTCGCAAATGGACCCGTCGCAAATAATCTAACCTATAAATACCCCCATCCATTTTTTTCAAATCATTCTCATTCTCTATCTTCTCCTGCTCTCAAACTTGTGTTTCTAAAGTTGAGTTTTTCTTCAGTTTAATTTTTTTCTTCGGAGCTGATATTAAAGTTTTGAAGAACGATCAGAGCAGATCAATTTTCAAGGTATTTATATTCATTTTAATTTAATATTTATTTTTAATTTTTTATTAGTTTCAATTATTCTTAATTAGTTGTAATTTAATTATGTTTATATTGTTTTCTTACTTAATAAATTTAAATTATTAGTATTGTTCATAGTTAATGGTAATTAGGAATAATTAGTAATAATTTTTAATAATTAAGAATAAATATTAATAATTAAGAATAAATATTAATAATTAGTAATAAATACCAATAATTAGGAATAACAACATTATTACATTATTAGTATATTTTATTATTAATATTCAAATAATATAATTTTTTATATATATACAATTCTCTTTTCATCTGTGTGTTTACTGTCTTCACATGTATTATTTGTATGTGGAGATAGAAAACGCACAGATGAAAGGAGAATTGTATATAAATCAGAAAATTATATTATTTTAATATTAATAATAAAATATACTAATAATGTTATTATTTGTAATTATTGGTAATTATTCATAATTATTGGTAATTATTCATTTAATTACTAATAATTAGGAACAATTATCAATAATTATCAATAATTAAGAATATTTAATAATAATTAGTAATAATTACCAATAATTAGTAATAATTAGTAATAATTATCAATAAGTAGTAATAATTAGTAATAATTACCAATAAGTAGTAATAATTAGTAATAATTACCAATAAGTAGTAATAATTATGTATAATTTGGAATAATTACCAATAATTAACAATAATTAGTAATAATTAGTAATAATTACCAATAATTACCAATAATTAGTAATAATTAGTAATAATTACCAATAATTGCCAATAATTACCAATAATTAGGAATAATTAGGAATAATTAGGAATAATTAGGAATAATTAGGAATAATTAGGAATAATTAGGAATAATTATCAATAATTATCAATAATTATCAATAATTATCAATAATTATCAATAATTATCAATAATTAGTAATAATTAGTAATAATTAGGAATAATTATCAATAATTAGTAATAATTAGTAATAATTAGGAATAATTAGGAACAATTATCAATAATTATCAATAATTAAGAATAATTAGTAATAATTAGGAACAATTATCAATAATTATCAATAATTATCAATAATTTGTAATAATTAGTAATAATTGCCAATAATTACCAATAATTACAAATAATTAGGAATAATTAGGAATAATTAGGAATAATTAGGAATAATTAGTAATAATTAGGAATAATTAGTAATAATTAGGAATAATTAGTAATAATTATTAATAATTAGTAATAATTAGTAATAATTAGAAATAATTAGTAATAATTATTTATAATTATTTATAATTATTTATAATTATTTATAATTACCAATAATTACCAATAATTACCAATAATTACCAATAATTACCAATAATTACCAATAATTACCAATAATTACCAATAATTACCAATAATTAACAATAATTACCAATAATTACCAATAATTACCAATAATTTGCAATAATTAGTAATAATTAGTAATAAATACCTAAAATTAGGAAAAATTAGAAAAAATTAAGAAAAATTAGGAAAAATTAGGAAAAATTCTCAATAATTAGTAATAATTACCAATAATTAGTAATAATTACCTATAATTAGTATTAATTACCAATAATTAGTATTAATTACCAATAATTAGTAATAATTAGGAATAATTAACAATAATTAGTAATAATTACCAATAATTAACAATAATTAGTAATAATTAACAGTAATTATTAATAATTACCAATAATTACCAATATTTAGTAATAATTAACAATAATTGTCAATAATTACCAATAATTGCCAATAATTACCAATAATTGCCAATAATTACCAATAATTAGTAATAATTAAGAATAATTAGTAATAATTACGAATAATTAGTAATAATTACGAATAATTTGTAATAATTACGAATAATTAGTAATAATTACCAATAATTAGTAATAATTACCAATAATTATCAATAATTACTATTAATTATCAATAATTAATAATAATTAGCAATAATTAGTAATAATTAGCAATAATTACTAATAATTAGCAATAATTAGTAATAATTAGAAATAATTAGTAATAATTAGTAATAATTAGTAATAATTAGGAATAATTAACAATAATTAGTAATAATTAGGAATAATTAGTATTAATTAGGAATAATTAGTAATAATTACCAATAATTAGTAATAATTATTATTAATTACCAATAATTAGTATTAATTACCAATAATTAGTATTAATTACCAATAATTAGTATTAATTACCAATAATTAGTATTAATTACCAATAATCACCAATAATTACCAATAATCACCAATAATTACCAATAATGACCAATATTTTCCAATATTTTCCAATAATTACCAATAATTACCAATATTTTCCAATAATTACCAATATTTACCAATAATTACCAATATTTACCAATAATTAGGAATAATTACCAAAAATTATGAATAACTACCAATAATTTGGAATAATTACCAATAATTTGGAATAATTATCAATAATTTGGAATAATTACCAATAATTTGAAATAATTACCAATAATTAGGAATAATTACCTTATTACATTATTTGTATATTTTATTATTAATATTAAAATAATATAATTTTCTATATTATATACAATTCTCTTTTCTTCTGTGTTTTTTCTGTCTCCACATGTAATATTGGCATTCTTTTTCAAAATTATCAACCTACTCGCCAATGGAGAGGTGAAAGTGAATGTCAATATTACATGTGGAGACAGAATGTGAAACACACAGATGAAAGGAGAATTGTATACAATATAGAAAATTATATTATTTTAATATTAATAATAAAATATACTAATAATGTAATGATGTTATTATTATATAATTAATATTTATGAAAAAAATTATATTAGTATTATTAAAAAAAATAAAAAATCAATATAATATTAAAATTATCAATATTTGTAACAGGTTTTGCTTTATTCTCAATATATTCAATCCTTGCTTGTGTTTTTTCTAACAAATTATTCAAAACCAGTAATGCTTTTATATTTTATAGAAAAATATGGAACAACGAGGTCGTCAACAGTCATTATTAGATGACCGCATATGGATAAATCAACGTAGAAATCCAAATGGTTCTGGTTTAAATCCAGTATATATAGAGGGTGTGGAGATTTTTTTATCATTTGCGGCATCAAATCCAGAATTTGTTTCAGAAGGAAAGATAAAATGCCCTTGTAGAAAATGTGCATTGAGAACGTTTGACACGTTTGACAAAGTGGGGGAACATCTCTTGCGTTTTGGTTTTCAAGCAGATTATGTTTTTTGGTATCAACACGGTGAACGCAGTTCCAGAGCAGGTGATACCAACTTGATTCCGGATCCATCCCAGTTTCAAGATTTAGTACATGATGTTGCAGGTTCATCTGTTCAACATACAGAAACTCCGGCTGATATAGCTTCAAATCCTGAGTTGGGACCGTCTGAATTTTATGAGTTGTTGAAGTCTGCTGAGGATGCATTATATCCTGGCTGCAAGATGAGCAAATTAGAAGCAGTTGCAAAATTTATGGCTATCAAATCAGATAACGGAATGTCAAACACCTGTTTTGACCAGATATTTTCTTTGCTGAAAACACTGTTACCCGAAGGAAATGTTTTACCTGCAAATTACTATGAAAGTAAGAGGTTGGTTCAAAATTTGGGACTTACTTGTCAGAAGATTCATGCATGTTCAAATGACTGCATTTTATATTCTGGGGAAAATGAGTCGTTGGATAGTTGTCCCACATGTGGGCAACTGAGATATAAAGAAGGACAACACGGGAAGTCTGGTTTGATTCCTGTAAAACAGTTGAGATATTTTCCGCTTACATCCAGACTTCAGCGTTTATTCATGTCTAAGAATACAGCGACAATGATGTCATGGCATAAAGAGAATAGTTCAACCGATAAAAGCTTGAATCATCCAGCCGATGGTGATTCATGGAAACATTTTGATAGAGTGCATCCATCATTTGCTTTAGAAGCTAGAAATATTCGACTGGGCCTTTCCACTGATGGTTTCTGTCCGTTTGGATCTTATGGTAGTCAATATTCATGTTGGCCTGTTTTTTTAACTCCGTACAATTTACCTCCATGGATGTTGATGAAGGAGCCATATATCTTTTTGACTTTACTAATTCCAGGACATCCGAAGAAAAATATTGATGTTTATTTGAAGCCATTGATTGATGAATTAAATTTATTGTGGAGTACTGGTGTCAGTACATATGATGTTGCAACGAAACAGAATTTCATACTGAGAGCAGCATTGATGTGGACAATAAGTGACTTCCCGGCTTATGGGATGTTATCTGGCTGGAGTACACATGGTCAGAAATCATGTCCTTACTGTATGGGAGAGAACAAAGCATTTATGCTCATTCATGGAAAGAAACCTTGTTATTTTGACTGTCATCGCAGATTTCTTCCAGCTGATCATCCTTTTCGCAGAAACAGATCTCATTTCAGAAAAGGAACAGCTGAAAGGGATGGACCTCCAAAAATGCTATCAGGTTCGGAGTTAAAATCGGTTGTATTTTCATTACCTCCCATCACTTTTGGTCCCACAATAAACCAACAGAAAATTTCTGGTTTTGGGAAAGTACACAATTGGATTAAACGTAGCATATTTTGGGATTTGCCATATTGGTCTGATTTGTTGGTCCGACACATGTTAGATGTCATGCATATTGAGAAGAACTGTTTTGATAATTTGTTTCATACAGTTTTGGATACGCCAGGAAAGAGCAAAGACAATGTAAATGCACGTTTAGATCTTGCCCAAATTTGCAGGCGTCCAGAATTGGAACTATTTGAGAATGTCAGAACAGAAAGGTTACTGAAACCAAAAGCAGCTTATACACTGTCTAAAGAAAACCGTTTATTATTTTGTCAGTGGATTGCAGATTTGAGACTTCCAGATGGTTGTGCTTCCAATTTGGGTAGATGTGTAAAGAATGGTCATATTACTGGATTAAAAAGTCATGATTGTCATGTTATAATGGAGAGACTTCTACCCATTGGATTAAGAGGTCTGTTGAATTCTGTGATTTGGGATTCCATAACAGACATGTCTCATTTTTTTCGGGAAATTTGTGCGGCTACGGCAGATTATGATGCTCTAGGCAAACTTGAAAAAGATGTTGTTGTAATTATATGTAAACTGGAAAAAATATTTCCGCCGTCTTTCTTCGACTCAATGGAACATTTGATGTTACATTTGCCATATGAAGCCAAATGTGGAGGTCCGGTACAGTTTCGATGGATGTACCCATTTGAAAGATGCATGCAAAAATTGAAAAGAAAAGTACGCAACAAAGCATCTGTTGAAGGATCTATTGCAGAAGCTTATTTGCAAGAGGAAATATCTTTTTTCTGCTCCCATTATTTTGAATCTGAGTATCCTTCAAAACACAACCGAATGGGACGGAATGAGAGGAATATTGATGAAATCGACAATCAATTATCTGTTTTCAACCAGTCAGAGCTTGGTTTTGGTGGAGTTTCTGAACGCTGGCTTTCAGATGATGAACATCATAGAGCTCATACGTATGTTCTGCTCAACTGTGAAGAGATGACATCAGTTGTACTGTAAGTGTTTATATCACTTATTCTATCATTTATGTTACAGTAAATAACTTTGGTTTTTATAGGTTGTATGATAATCATATCAAGAAACAAATTCCACAAATTACAGCAGCTGCTCTCGAAGAACGTCGACTGAAAAATTTCTCTCAGTGGTTTCAAAAACTGGTAACATAAATTCTTTATCTTTTAGCAACTCATTCAATGTATAGTTTACTATATTGATAATTATTTCACAAATTTTCAGGTGTCTCGACATGCTGATAAAATTGACAAACGGCTGTGTGTATTGAGTAACCCACCTTCCAAACTTGTTAAAACTTATAATGCATATGTGGTGAATGGATTTCGATTCCACACACATGCATATGGGGAATCGAAAAAAACAATGAACAGTGGAGTTAGCTTGAGAGGATCTCATCATCGAGAAAATGAAGTTGACTTTTATGGCATACTTGATGAAATCATTGAACTCTGTTATCTTGGACAACATTACATAACCATGTTCAAATGTCGGTGGTTGGATACAGAGAGAGGCGTGCGTGTTCATCCGACTCATGAAATCATCGATATTAAATGTAAAAGTGTTCTCGCAGTAAATGAACCATTCTTATTGGCTCAACAGGCATATCAAGTTTATTATGCAAAGTACTGTGCAACATCAAGAGACTTGACTGATTGGTGGAGTGTAATAAAAATCAAAATTCGAGACAATCAGTTTAGTCAAAGTGAATGTACTTTCACTGATGTGCAAAGAATTGAAGTTTTTCAAGAGAGTACTCAAAATCAATCTTTTTTACAAAGAGACATGAGTATCGATGACGACACCCCACATTTAAGAGTCGGTGATGACGATGATGTTAATGATGTCACATATGAATTTGAAACGGTAAGAGATGAAGCAACTGTAACTCGAATGGATATCGATGATGTTGAGGAGGAATATGAAGATGACATTGACATATATGAAGATGATGATGAAGATGAACACTGATAGCATTTCATGGTATTTATATACAATCATAATATGTATATATGTATATATAATAGTAATTATCAATTATTTGCTAACATTAACATTTTCTGTTTCAGATGGACGACGCCACATTTCGTGCGTTGGCGGATGCTGACCTGACTTTTGATGCGGATGAGTTGCTGACAGATGACCCTCAGCCTGCAGGCGCTCCAGGGAGTACGCGGAGGGGGCACGGTCTTGCACGATTGATGATTCCTGACCCCGTCCCCGAGCGACGTCCACGTCTTGGGTTTGATCCACGCACACGGAGGTGTGATAACCTGTGTGATAACCTGTGGATTTGACTAAGATTTCATTAATCTATTCACATAATAAATGTTTATTATTTTTTCAGTTTTCCGCATATAGCAGTCGGACAGGGCAGCGCTATTTTGGGCAACTATTTCTCTCAGCCGTGGACCACATGGGAGCAGATTCCCATTGATGTGCAGCAGGCCATGTTCGGCCATTGGTTGGTACGTACGTAAATAAATAATTTTTATTTTGAAAATTATTTCATTTCTAACTTGATATTTTGATTTATTTGTAGGGTTTATGGTATCCGATCGAGGATACCATGCGTGACGCCATCCACGAGGCATGGGAGGTGGCCATGCGTGATCGTCTTCGTCAGTTTTTGCACAATTTAAGAAAAGCTGCGATGAAGAAAGCAGGAGTGTCAGATTTTGAGGAGTCATGTAGAGCACACCGACCAGAGTATATTTCATCCCATGTATGGGATGGATTATGTGCGCACTGGTTGAGTGGTGCCTTTCAGAGGAGATCATCGGTGGGGAGACAGGAGGTGACTCATCGAGCTGGGAGTCGTTCTTTCAGTACTCATAGACAGCATCTGGTACGTACATTATTTATAAATATTTTATATAACTATAAATATTAACAGTTTATTTTTTATTCTTATAGGCTGTCGAGCACCCCGATATTACAGAGTACGACGTATATCGGAGGATGTATAGTGATCCTGCTACTGGGGAGCTCAGAGGTGATCGTCAGCATCACATCGTGGTCAGTATTATTTGTTTTCAAGTTTAAAAATTAACTGCATATAATATATTCACAATTTTAATTTTAAATTGCAACTATAGGAGTCATATGAGGCTGCAGCGGCACAGGCCCGGCCTGAGAGTCAGGCCGAGTCGTCAGATCAGACCACTGCCCGTCAGTTTGATGAGGCGGCATGGATGCAGGCCACCCAGTATGCCTTCGAGAAGGGCCGGGTAGTTGGTATCGGCTCTCGACTGACTCCCGGAGATTATTATGGCAGTGCTGCGATGTCAGCGTCCAGCTCGAGAGGAGCTCGTGCATCTTCTTCTACACAGTATGAGGATCAGTTGCGATCTCAGACTGCACAGATAGAGAGTCTCCGACAGGAGCAGGAGCAGATGTGTCAGCAGCATGAGGAGGAGCGTCGACGCCAGCAGCAGCTGTACGAGGAGCAGGCGAGTCGGTGGCAGCAGCAGCATCAGGAGCAGATGGAGTACATGCGCCGACTCACTCATGCTTTAGGGATGGAGTTTCCTCCACCACCATCTGCAGATCCCCCACCTCCCCCCCCTCCCCCCCCTCCTTCAGATTAGAGTTTGTATTTCTGTTATAAAATTTGTGAAATCAAAATATTTTTTTTTCTATTCGTAGTTTCTGTCTCATTATAAAATATTAATAATATTATATTTTTAAATAACAATATTAATATGAATAATAATATTATTTATATTTTATAATATTAAATTTTATATATATATTAAAATTTTATAATATTATAATTTAATTATTTTTTTTGTAATACTTGAATTATTTTAATATTTGAATGTAAAATAATTCTATTATTTTTATATTAATAAAAATAACTTATTAATATTTTTTTTATTTATGAATTATAATTGTAATATTATTATATTAATTAAATCATTTATTAATATTCTATTATTTTTTATTTTTGAATTATAATTCTACTATTATTATAGTAATTAGAATAATTTATTATTTTCATTTGTAAATTATAATTCTATTATTATATTAATTAAAATAATTTATTAATAATTTATTTTTTTTATTTTTTTTATAGTATTTGCGACGGGATACTATGCCCGTCGCAAATACTAGTATTATTAATAGTTTTTTATTTTTTTTTAAAAATAGTATTTGCGACGGGATACTACTCCCGTCGCAAATACTAGTATTATTAATTTTTTTTATTTTTTTAAAAAATAGTTTTTGCGACGGAACCGTCGCAAAAACTATTTTAAAAGTTTTTTACAAAAATACGGAATACTATTTGCGACGGGGAGAATGTCCGTAGCAAAAAAAGGCTTTAGCGACGGGCCCGTCGCAAATAAGTGTAGTTGCGACGGCGTTTTCAGCAATGGGCTATTTGCGACGGGATCCCGTCGCAAATGGCTATTTGCGACGGGATCCCGTCGCAAATACCTGTTTTTCTAGTAGTGATTGGATGAAGGGGGACCGTCTTGCGGTAGAGCCGATGACGAAGGATGGGACAGCTGCTCGGGCGGTCGCACAGACGCACGAGAAGGCTGACAATGGAAGTGAGGGTGCGTCCGTGCAAGAAAGCCGGCCGACCGGAGGTGGTGTCGGAGGGCTGCGGGTGGACAAGCCAACCATTGAAGTGTCGGTGGGCCGGGTGATTTCCGCCTAGAGGGCGGTGCCTGGCGCCTGCTTCGGAAGCAGGCTGGGACATGCCACGGGAGTTGCCGTCAAGCGAGAGCCGCGCGCAGGGAGCCACGCAAGGTGGGCGAGGCCGTCGCACGCAGAAGGGAGGGGACGCCGGGGAAGGAGGCGTCGGGATGCCGCTGGAGAGATGGAGGGAGGCGGAGCTGGGGAGGTCCATCGCACAGGGGCGAAGGCCGGCTACTGGAGGGGCCAGTAGGGGGGGCTGGCCGGCGCGCGCAGAGGAGGATGACTGGAGGGTCGTGCCCGGGTCGGCGGGACCAGTGGCGCCTAGGTCGGGAGGCGGGGGTGTATCCGCCTGGAGATGGTTGTTTCGCCGGGAGAAACAGAGGCGTCGGGACTGGGTCGGGAGTCGGGGGAGTCCGCGTGGAGCGTCTCGCCTGGGTCGGGAGCGGGAGCCCTCGTTGGGTGGTGTAGGGCCGACGGAAAGGGACGTTGTGGGAGGAGCGCCGCGGGAGGGAGCAAGCCGCTCAGGATCGCCTGGAGGGAGGGAAGGTCGTCGAGATCGTGACGGGAGGAAGGGGCCGCCGGGATCGGGTGTCGGGCCGTCGAGCGCACCGAACAGGGAGACGGCGCGCTAGAGAAGCTGACGCGAGGAGGAGGTCGTCGCGGAAGGGAGGCGGCCTGGTCCGTCGCGCGCGCAGGGGCAGAAGCCGGCTGCTGGAGATGAGCTGAGAGAGCGCCGCGTCGGAGGGCCACCTGAAGAGGGAGCTGATCGGGGAGGCCAGACAACGCCGAGGAAGAAGGCGGCGGCAGGATCCCGCCGGACAGAACCAGGAGGGTGAGGGCAGAGGCGGGGCCGGATAGAATCGGAAATCCGCAGGGGATTTTCTCGCAACCCTAGACAGGAGAGGAAAAAAAAGGGAGGGTTCGGGTTAGAAAGTACCCTCTGATACCATGTGGATGGCGAATTCCCCTTACCTCAATGTGAGGCGGAGATATTCTTTTATAGATGAGTAAAAATAATTACAAGGGATATTTAGATGTAGGACTCGGAAATACCCATTATACTAAAAAGAGATCCAACAAAAGCTATCATATTTCACACCATTGAAAGCTATTCGCACATCATACATCCATCTTGCTATTTGTGTACATGCTCTCTCTCGCATTTCTTTCTTGTGCTCTTCGGTTTTGCATGCATCTATGATCGTCTTTTGTTTTCCTTTCCTACCATGAACAATTTCTTCCGAGTCACGTGTAAAATATGTATCCATTAGTTCGATATTACGCAGTGACTTAAATGATGACTTTCCCGCAATAGTTCTTCCAGCTTTCGGATTGATCTTTTCAATGTCATCATCTTCATCTTCATAATGAAAATCATCAATATCCAAAAGTATGTTTCGTTGTTTCTTTTCTTCTTCCCTTTTTTTCATATGTTGTTTTATCTCCTCCTTCACGTGATTCGGACATTTCTTACAAGGTGTAGAATTTCTATATCCTCCAACCATGTGTTGTTTCATTCAACTAATACCTTCTCTTTTTGTTTCTAAACAGAAACTGCATGTTACTGAATCTCTATCGCCAGGATTTCCTTGATAAGCATACTTTCAAGTTGGGTCTTTCCTTACACTACTTGGAGTTGCACTAGTTGGTGTTTTGGCACGATTATCACTCATAATTTCACTGCTTGGTGGATGCAGCAGTTGATGTTGATAGAAATAGAAGACCCAAAGTTGGAAGGAAAGATGAAAACAAATGAAAATGAGACATAAATAGAGAAAAATTGAAACATAGGTTGAATAATAGGAGATAGGAATATAAATAACCTTTTAGCTGTAGAAGAACAGTGAGAGAAGAAAGTCAATGCGTTTGATTGTTGTTATTCCAACAAATGCAGCGTGCTACTATTTCAACGGGTGCAGCGAGGTGCAGCGAGGTCCAATGCAGCGAGGTCTAGCGAGGTGCAGGTGCAGCGTGGTGCAGCGAGGTGCGTGGTGCAGTGTGCAACAATGGCAGCGTGGTGGTGAGTGGTGCACCAAGGAGAGTGGTGAGCAACAATTTTTTGTTGTGCAGTGCAGTGCAGTGCAGCGAGGTGTTATGTAGTGCAGCATACTTAGTGTATTATGTTATGTTTTTTTATTAATATATTAAATGTGTTAATTTAATAGAAGAACAAAGTCTTCCCGAGCGGCGTCCCTTCCCCGATTTTGAGCAGCGTCCAGGTCCCTTCCCCGATCTTCGCTACCCACCGCGTCCCTTCCCCGATCTCCTTCCCCGATCTCAGCCAATCGCCCTCACCCACCCACCCACCCACCCCCGATCTCGGTCGATCGCCCTCACTCATCACCGTCTGTACCCCCCCGATCTCAGCTGCCACCCACTATATCGTCATTCGCCCCCGATCTCCACTGTTGCCCCTTTTTGCTATGTTTCCCTGATCCCATCAGCCACAGGTGCGCCTTACGGCGCCTGGCACTTTTAGCACCCCTTCGTTTGGCGCGAGAGGCACGCGCATTTAGCGCGCCTCAGTGAGGCCGCACCGCCTCACCACTATTGAGGCGAGCGCCTTTGACATCACTGCACCCAACGTATCCAACTTCGCCATGAACTGTTATCGTCATGGTTTACAAAATACATCTAAGTACGCGAGTTATAACATGCATTAATAATAATCTTAAAGTCTAAGAATCATCACACATGCTCGTAGATAGGAATATCTGATTACACCAAAACATGCAGAATTACTATTGATGGGTTTATTCTCATAATCTCTCATCTTGGAGATTACAAGTGCAAACTTCATGAAAAGAAGCTTCATCTGCTTACGAGTACTCGCATCTGACAATCTATGTACTATGTGTCTCATCATATTACGTTATCCAACCGCAGAACATTATTTGAGAATATCGTCATAGCACATCAAGGTTCTCATCATAGTGAGGAACTGTTATGACCTTATCAATACGACGTATACTCTAGAACATTATTACTGTAATTTCAGAGATCCCTCTTACCCTCAAGGTGAGGAGAGGGCCTATATTTATAAAAAACTGTAAGAGGAAGTTACAAGGGAGGTTACAAAAGAAGTGGGGCAGGAAGTTACAAAGGAAGTGGGGCAGGAAGTTACCCATACTCCAACACTCCCCCTCAAGCTAGGTGTACCTAGCTTGGACACATAAAAAAAAAAAGACCGCAACTCCCCCTCAAGCTGGGCGTCAGATGTTGTGGATCCCCAGCTTGGAACTAAGAGAGGCGAGGCGAGCACCGGGGAGGCCTTTGGTGAAGATGTCAGCAAGCTGGTCTGCCATGGAAATGTGGCTAAAGCTGACATATTTGTGCTCCAGGTGGTGGCGAAGAAAGTGACAGTCCACCTCTATATGCTTCGTGCGTTCATGGTAAACGGGATTCGAAGCAATTTTAGTGGCTGCCTGATTGTCACACCATATGTGAGCAGAAGTCTGCTGAGGAAAGCCAACCTCCTGGAGGAGGTGTTGAAGCCATAGGATCTCGGTAGTGACGGTGGCCATGGCACGGTACTCAGACTCGGCACTGGAGCGAGAGACGACCGTCTGTTTCTTGCTTCGTCAAGAAATGAGATTGCCTGCCAAGAATATGGCAAACTCAGATGTAGATTTCTGAGTAGTAAGACAGCCAGCATAATCAGCATCGCAGAAGGCCTCAATATGCTGATGAGGATGCTGGGAGTAATGAAGACCACAAGCAGGATCTCGCTTGATGTATTTGGCGATGCGAATGACAGCATCCCATTGAGAGGTGGTTGGATGCTCCATAAATTGACTGACTTTGGCAACCGCACAGGAGATGTCGGGTCGAGTCATGGTGAGATAATTGAGTTGGCCCACCAACCGACGGTACCGCTCGGGATGTGGGTACAGTGCTGAGGAGGCATAAAGAGACTGCTCCCCAGGCTCGAGAGGAGTATCGACCGCAGTGGCCTGAGTCAGCCCAGCATCCTGTAATATATCCAATGCATACTTCCGTTGGCAGAGGGAGATGGTGTCCGAGGAATAGGAAACCTCGATGCCGAGAAAGTAGGTGAGAGGACCAAGATCCTTCGTGTTGAAGTGGTGGTGTAGATGGGCCTTGAGGTGGGTAATACCCACAGAGTCGTTGCCGGTGATGACGATGTCATCCACATATACGACCAATAAGATGCAGCCACGTGCACTCGTCCGGTAGAAGACAGTGTGATCCTTCATATTGCGAGAAAGCCCAAAGTCGCCAATGACCGTGCTAAAGCGGCCGAACCAAGCACGGGGAGACTGCTTTAGGCCGTAAAGAGAGCGGCGGAGACGGCAGACTCGAGATTCAGCGCCGAAGGCACAAAATCCGGGGGGCTGCTGCAGATAAATTTCTTCCTCAAGGAAGCCGTGGAGGAAGACATTCTTGACATCCAACTGATGAAGAGGCCACTGATGATGGGCGGCAAGAGAGATGAATAACCGGACAGAGGCCATCTTGGCAACCGGTGAGAAGGTATCAAAGTAGTCAACACCGTACGTCTGTGCAAAGCCTTTGGCAACAAGGCGGGCTTTGAGGCGGCGGAGAGTGCCATCGGGATTCAGCCTGACGGTGTAAATCCACTTGCTGCCCACTGTCTGTTTGCCTGCTGGAAGAGGTACAAGATCCCAAGTATGGTTATCCTCTAGAGTCTGCAATTCATCCCGCATTGCAGCTAGCCACCCGGGGTGAGATTTGGCTTCACCAACCGTGCGAGGTACAGAGACTGTCTCCAGAGCGGACAAACCCCTGTATGAAGATACAAATAGAGGAGTACTCTGGCAGGAGCGAGTACCTTTTCGAAGGGCAATGGGCAAGTCCTCGGGTGGCGGAGCAGGAGCAGCGGACGAAGCGGGAGCGTCAGTGTCATTGGCCAGGACGGGGAATACAGTCGAAGGACGCCGGGAGTAGACCTGACCAAAATGGGTGTCAACAGGGGTTGACGACGGTGGAGGATGGATGATGAGAGGAAGACAATCATCGATGGCAGGGTCAGGATGAGGAGAAGGAAGGATGAATGGAGAACTCTCAACAAAGGCAGCGTCGGCCGAGATGACATACCGCCGTAGGTCGGGGGAAAAACAGCGATATCCGCGTTGAGTGCGGGAATAGCCTAAAAAGATGCAGCGGAGGGATTTGGGAGCGAGTTTGGAGAGACCTGGACGTGTGTCGCGAACGTAACAGAGGCACCCAAACACGCGAATGGGAAGGGAGTGAAGAGGGGGAGAGGAGAACAAAGTCCGAAAAGGAGTCTCCCCTCGAAGGATAGTGGAAGGAAGACGGTTTATCAGGTAGGTGGCGGTGAGAATGGCATCGCCCCAAAACTGCAGAGGCACCTGTCGGTGAAAGAGGAGGGCACGAGCAGTCTCCAGAATATGTCTGTGTTTCCGCTCGGCCACGCCATTCTGCTGGGGTGTATCAGGACAGGAGGTCTGATGAAGGATGCCTTTCGTCTGGAGAAACTGCCGAAAGGAATTGGAGAGATACTCACGCCCATTGTCGGAGCGGAGACATTTGACCGAGAGGGAAAATTGATTCTGAATCTCAGCATAAAAGGTTTGGAAGGTGGAAAACACGTCGGAGCGTTCTCGAAGGAGGTAAAGCCAAGTCATTCGCGAATAATCATCGATGAAAGAGATATAGTACTTGTAGCTCAAATGACTCGAAATGGTACAAGGACCCCAAACATCTGAATGAACGAGATCAAAAGGGTTTGAGGCCCGTGTATCCACTCGAGGTAGGTATGTAGATCGATGATGTTTTGCAAAGGTACAGGACTCACAATGAAAAGAAATATTCCGACGAAACTCTAGAAAAAGCTGATGAATGGTGGATGCCGGCGGATGTCCCAACCGGGAATGAAGATCCAAAGCTGGAGAAGAGGTAGATGAGCAAGCGATGGGTGCCGGTGCATCGAACAGGTAGACCCCGTCCCGAAGTCGGCCTCTACCAAGTTCCCGGTTCGTTGTCTGCTCCTGAAAAACAACACCAGAGGAGGAAAATATGGCAGCGCAGTTAGAATCTTTTGTCAGCTTACTGATGGAAAGAAGATTAAATGGACTGCGGGGCACATGTGCCACAAAGGGTAGGTGAATCGTCGGAGTCAGAGAGCAGGTGTCGAAGCCCACAATCGGGATAGTGGAGCCATCAGCGACCGTGATGGCTGAGGGACCGGTGTAAGGGCAGTAAGAGGTCAACATACCAGCATCACCGGTGAGGTGGTCGGAGGCACCTGAGTCCAACATCCAAGCAGGGGAGCGACGACCGACAAAGGCAGTGGAGTGAGCAGAATGGGCTATAGAAGCTGCTGATGGGCTGGGTTCGGCAGATTCCCGAGGATCATGAGTCAGCCGGATGTCGGCCATCAAAAGGTCCAGAGAGTGGGGAAGAGTTGCGACTGCCGATGGTGCTTCCTGGACCGCCGTCTGTCCCTGTCGCGGGCGCTGAGATGGACGTCTATGCAGGACCCAACATCGGTCGACCGTGTGGCCAACCTTGACACAGTGTTGACAGAGGGGACGAGGACGACTTTCCACACGACCACGTCCACGAGGACCAGATGAACGGCCACCGCCGTGACCGACGAGAGCTGAGTGGTCGATAACGGGGGCGGGAGGAGGAAGAGCCCGCTGGGCCTTGCTGAGTCGGTGATACACCTGTGGGATCTCCAGCGTCGACGAGCTAGCGAGCAATTCGGTTGTCGTGGTGGCAAATTCTGAAGCGAGGCCGTGGAGAAGAGTGAAGAGACAGAGCTGGTCCCGCTGGGTCTGAGCTTCGGCCGGTGTTTGTGGAATGGGCCACAACTCCTGCAATTCATCACGCAGCCCTTTCAATTCCAGGAAGTAGGTTGTAAAGGATTGGGTCTGCTAGCGAACATGGGACAGTCGCTGAAGGATATCGGACACCCGAGCGAGGTTATTGGTTTCGGAGTACATGATATTCAAGGAGTCTCAGAGCTCCTTGACGGTATTTGCGGTGCGGGTGACATCTTTGAGCGATCATTCCATGGAATTGACCAGCAGAGCGAAGATCTTGCTGTCAGCAAGTTTCCAGGAACGATATTTGGGATCAGCCGTGGCTGGGGGAGGATCCTCAAGATGATGATCGAGGTCCATGCCGGTGAGGGACATCACAACAGTCTTCCGCCAAATGGAGAAATTTGTGGAGTCCAATCGGTCATCCACAAGGCGGGTAGAAGCGGTGATCATCGGCGGCAGTGGGGAAGAGTCTGCCATGGAAGCGGAGCGGTGATACCGAAGATGCAGCGGAGGGATGAGCCGGAAGCAGGGAGCCTTGCCGGGGAGCGGAGCACGTGGGGCGCTGGAAAGACCGGGAGGAGCCTGGTCTGTTCGGATGGAGCCGGTGGGGCTGGAGGGAGAGCGTCGGGGCGACTACGCCGCTGGGCGGAGGCGCCACTGGTCGAGGGCGCTGCTGCGTGATCTGGAGGAGGAGGCCGGCGGTTCGCGGCGTGGAGAGGGGAGCACCAGAGGGTCGGGCTTCTGGCGGAGGGATGATCTGCACAGGAGGCGCGCTCGCTGGGTCGAGGGCGATCCGTTGGCGGGGGGATGATCCGCGCAGGAGGCGCGCTCGCTGAGTCGAAGAGCCGCGCCGGTAGGAGGGCGCCTCGTCTGGAGTCGTCGCAGCCGGGAAAGTGACGGGAGGCGACGGGAGGCGCGTCTGGGAGGCGTCGCGGGAGGCGCGACAGGGAGGTGTCGCGGGGCGCGACAAGAAGAGACGTCGCGGGAGGCGCGACGGGGAGGCGCTGCGGGCCGCGACGGGAAGAGATGTCGCGGGAGCCGGGAGGAGCCGGGGATGGCCGGGAGGGGAGCCGCGATGCAGTAGGGGCCGCGGGATTGGAGCCGCTGGACGGAAGGGAGTGCCGCCTGGAGGGAGGGTCGCCAGGAGGGTGAGCCGCTGGGAGGGAGGGCCACCGGGAATGGCTAGGGCAGCGGATAGAGAGGCGGGGCCGGGAAGACGCCGGGAATCCGCAGAGGAGGGAGTGTTCGGGATAAAAATCCCTCTGATACCATGTAATTTCAGAAATCCCTCTTACCCTCAAGGTGAGGAGAGGGCCTATATTTATAAAAAACTGTAAGAGGAAGTTACAAGGGAGGTTACAAAAGAAGTGGGGCAGGAAGTTACAAAGGAAGTGGGGCAGGAAGTTACCCATACTCCAACAATTACATTAGAGTCATGCAGAACAACAAACAATATGTAATAAGAAGTTTTATTAATATGCAATGCATCAAATATTCATATAATCAAAGTACAAACAGTTGGTCTTAGGACACCAACTCCAACAAACTCCCACTTGGACTAGACCTCACATGATAGTCATGTTTTTGTTGATTCAAGACTTTAGTTAAGGGGTCCGCCATGTTGTCTTCCGTGGAAATACTGTTCACTGCAATTTCACCTCTCTGAGAAAAACCCTTCAAGAGATGATACTTCTGAAGTATGTGATTCGTCCGCTGATGTGACATTTGCTCTTTTGCAAGAGTCACCGCTGCAGTATTATCAAAATAAAGTGTGATAGGATCTTTACTGCTAGGTACCGGACGAAGTTCCATACTGCTTCTTTATTTGCCTCAGAAGCCGTAATATACTTGGACTTTGTTGTAGAATCTGCAACCACAGTCTGTTTTGAGCTCTTTCAGCTCACAACACCTCCATTCAAAGTGAAGATGTATCCTGTTTGTGACTTCATGTCATCTTGATCGGTTTGAAAACGAGCATATACATATCCTCTGATGACTAGTTCCTCATCTCCTTCATAAACCATAAACATATCTTTAATACGTCTCAGATACTTAAGAATAGTCTTGACTGTCATCCAATGGCGGTCACCTGGATCAGCTTCATATCTTCCTACCGCACTTAATGCGTAAGCGACATCTAACCTAGTACATAGCATAGCATAGCATACATGATTGATCCAATCGCTGATGCGTATGGAATCCTTGTCATTCTGTTTCTTTCCTCATGTGTCTGAGGACACATTTTTCCTGGAAAGATGAAAATCATGTGACGTTGGCAACAATCCCCTGTTGGATTGTTCCATACTGAATCTCTTCAATATCTTGTCAATGTATGTACTTTGACTCAGGCCGAACAACCTCTTGGATCTATCACGATGGATCTTGATTCCAAGAATATATGTTGTCTCACCCAAGTCCTTCATAGAGAAATATTTATTCAACCGCGTCTTAAACAGACTGTAAGACTGATATTTCGTTTCTAATGAGTAATATGTCGTCAATATATACTATTAAGAAAACGACTGCACTCCCACTAAACCGTTTATAGACACACAGCTCGCATCCGTTCTTTATGAATCCAAATTCCGTTATGGCCTCAGCAAAATGAATGTTCCATGACCTGGATGTTTGCTTTAATCCATAAATGGATCTTTGCAACTTGCATACCTTGTTGGCATCCTTTGGAGTCACAAACCCTTCAGGCTGTGTCATATAGACATCTTCCTAGAGGTTCCCGTTAAGGAAGGTTGTTTTGGCATCCATTTGTCAAATCTCATAATCATGGAAAGCCGCAATGACAAGAAGAATTCTGATGGATTTCATCATTGCAACCAGTGAAAAGGTTTCGTCGTAGTCAATGCATTGACGTTGTTTAAACCCTTTTGCAACGAGTCGTGCCTTATAGGTATTGACTTGTCCTTTCATGTCCAGTTTCTTCTTGAATACTCATTTGCAACCAACGGGCTTTACATCTACTGGAGGGTCTACCAAAATCCATACTTGGTTTTGGTATATGGAATCCATTTCAGAATTCATGGCTTCTTGTCACTTGGCAACATTTGTGCCACAAACTGCTTCCTTGTAGGTTAGAGGATCATTATTATCAACTAATAATGAGTCGCCATCCTTGGTGACTAGAAAACGATATTGTTCTGATTCTCTAACATCTCTAGTACTCTTGCACAGTAATTGTGTCTCTGGAACAATTTCTTCTTCCACGGGGCTTTGTGGAATTTGTTCTTGTGCCAACTCTTATGTATATTGAGTCTGGACTTCATTGAAGTCTATCTCGCTCCCACTATTTCTTTTAGAGATAAGATCCTCCTCAAGAAATGTGGGACGTCTGTCAACCACAACCATTTTGTCTGAAAGATTGTATAGGTAGTATCCTTTTGTTTCTTTGGGATATCCTATAAAGATACACTTTGCGTCTTAGGGTGCAAGTTTGTTGACTGAAGAGACCTTAACAAAGAGAGCCTTGAAAATCTCAAATTGTTCTTGTCTAGCTCTCTCTTGGTAAAGACCACAAAGGTGCTCAGGCATGCTATACGCATCCATGTTTTCATAAGACTTTATTAGTCCACTAGACATCAATGAAAGCATCAAACATTGAACGTCAACCGCGTCGCTCAAATGTTTTTCATAGACAAGAAACTCTTCATCACTCGCCTCTTTAGCAGGCGGATCAGGCATATTAAGGATTCTATCACATAAGATTTCCGTTCATGGCATAGCACAACCCGAAGGCATCTAAACCACTCCTGGAAGTTACTGTTAGTTGGGAGGTTATCTTTCTCTAATATTGATCGTCGGGATAGTGTGGATGATGAACTTGTCATTTTATTCTACAATTAGAAAGAAGAGATTATTAGTACTTTATTTGATTACAAAATAAGTGAGATATAATAAATTAAACATTTTTATTTATTTATTTATTAAATCTCCCACTATTTTATCAAGTCTTAATAGTCCTCACCATTGAACTCGGAATGTCTAGTTGTTTTAACATTCTAGTGGCAAGGATCCCCAGTACTTTTATTAATGATCCAAACTTTGGCCATGAAAACCATAATAAAGTAATTAGGTATGCGGTCTTGTCAATTGCGGACTTGCACCTCCTTGATCCGTTGAATGGATTCCCCTATCCTGAAATCCTGACTTGGATTTCTTAAACACTTGTCTCCAAATTTATATTGAACAAACTTTGGTCGTTAAACTCAATACAATTTCGGTTAAGTCAACCCAAAACTCTCATGAGAACTCCCCTATAAAAGTAAACTTTGGTCATGTACTACACTTAGTTTTATGGTTTCATTCTCAATAAGTAATGAAAAGCTTAGTCTGACTTAATATTTAATTGAGGGATTTTTAATTTATTATGCATAAATTTTATCTTGTTTTGTCATTTACATGTCTCGTTAATATTAAGTAGATGTTAATTAATTAACCATATTGGATAAAACATTTACGCATAACTCATTTATTTAATTTCCGTCTTTGCACATTAATCCATTTATTTATGTGATTGCGGTCTTGCATCCATAAAATAAATAATTGCATAGACAGTGTTAGTCGGAGTGGACACTCAAGAGGGGGGTGAATTGAGTTCCAATTAAAATTTCTGCTAAAAACAATTTCTATTAAAATCCTCCAATTTCAAAAACAGATTAAACTGTAGTGAATTTATACAGATTATAAAGGTTCAATTAGTTTCTCAAAGATTGATTAGTTCTCAGTTAACTTAATCTAATGATTAATTTAACTTTTGAAACTAACTTACTGGTTTACAATAAATATAAACACTTGCGAGTTTAACTATCAAAGTAGCTTTGAAGATAAATTATATTTCAAAGTAATAGCAGCGGAATATGAAATAAAAGTATTGTATGGATATAAACTTTAACTAAAAACACAGAGGAGTTAACCAAGAGGTTCAGTCTCAAGCCGAGACTTAGTCCTCTCAAAAGTTTTATATAAGGATGATCCACACCCTGGATCAGGGTTCAACAGTTTACAACTGTCCAGGTCCAAGACCTCTACCACTGTTAGTCGTGGGAAACAAAACAACAGCAACCAGCTGTCCAGGTCACACACGACCTCTACCACTATCCACAGTGGAAAAAGGAATGAAAAGATAATGAGTGAGGATTTACAAATCCTCCAGTTATGGTTCAGGAGACAGTGTGTGTGTAAAATACAACAGATAACACACACTGCTCGTAATGTAAAAAGTAAACCACAGAGATAGAGATTTAGAGATTAGAAATGGCTCTAGTGATCTTTGTGCAGCTCTTGACTTCTTTTGTTGACTAGAATTCCTTCTGAGTCTTCTTCTGGTTTTTGTCTGAAAACAGAGTACCGTCTGCTTCCTTGACTTCGAGGTTCAGCTTGCTTATCGGCTCAAAAGAATGATGAGTTTTGTGTGGTTCTTCTTTAACATAGATTGCTCGATGTATGCTCTATGTTCTGGAGGCTGGTAGTAGTAGTCTCGTGAGTGCAAGTTCTCCCGTTGATCTTGGCACGTTTTTAGCTTGATCGCCAATGTGTTCTTTTTGCTTGATCTCTTCTTGTTTTCTTTTTCACACACCCCCGTCGTCATATTGACACATACATAATGTCCTTTTTATATCCTTTTTGTTTTTCTGACAAGGAGTGATTATGCTTTTTGTTCGTACTTGGTACGGTTTCCTGAAATGGCAACATAAATCATTTAATAACATTAAATGCATCAAAAGTAACAAATGTAACCGTTAGTATAATAAACAATTAGTGTCGTATAATAAACAAATAGTGTCGAGGATATAGGATTTGACTCCACAGTTCATTATAGGTAGCCGTTTGTTTGTAGACGTGTATAGTTGACTCGGTGTAGGGATTTCATCGGTAGCTCTTCAAATCGGTAGCTCGGTGTGCATCGGTAGCTCGGTGTGCATCGGTAGCTCTGTGTGCATCGGTAGCTCTGTGTGCATCGGTAGCTCTGGGTGCATCGGTAGCTCTGGCTATCGGTAGCTCTGGCTATCGGTAGCTCTGGCTATCGGTAGCTCTTATGCAAACCAAATCTGAGTGACTTAGAATTGTTTCAAAGCAAAACAGGGATAATCGAGATTAACATAAATCAGAGATTATTTAAACATTATTATTAACTTGATCAGCGATTTGAAAGAATTAAAATGTAGATCATCAGTAATTGAGAGTAGCATAATATATGAACACATAATTGGGATTATCAAAACAGGTGAGGTCAACAGACAGAAATAAATAATTAATTAAATGACTCATTCATGAGCTTTATCTAACGGTTGATTTAATGAGCGGACATTAAATCAACCTTTAAACTAGAGAAAATAGCTCATATTGTCGATCTTGGCATGAGTTGCAGCATTCCACCTGTCCGCCTATGTATCATTTAGGTCGACATCATTATGTTTCCGTATTGAACTGTTTCCACGTGTCTTGGGATGCTCCATTAATTACAAATATTTATTACTCACACGCAGGTGAGGGGAACCAAAGGATTAGTTAAAGACGATTAAATAAATATCTTTAGACACGCAGGTCCTGCATAATAATGGAGAGAGGGATGACTCGCAGACCATCATTTAATTTAATATTAAATAATTGCAAACTCATGCAATAAATTTAATTAAAACATCCAACACATACACAGATCTTGGTCAAGCTCATAAACGGTCATACATGCAACGAATATGCAAAAGTAAACGGCTAGCATTCATTTCTTTATTCGTTCTTTTATTATTTAAGATAAATGTGTTTGCATTAATTGATTAATTAATTAATTAATTAATTCCCTTTCATCTTCATTATAATCTCATCTTATTTAGAGATACCCATCATTAATGGCATGTGGCAAATAAACGACAGAACCGATAATGACATATTAATTACAATAAATTAATTGAGCATTTAAAATTCTTTAAAACCATTATTAAATTGTCAAACACACAACGGTGTGTCAATCAATAAAATAAAGTTTTAATGCTGCAATTTCAAATTTAATGTAATTTTAATTTTGTCCATTAATGGGAGACTGCACGACGTGTACATGCAGCTACACGCCATGTACCTCGGTTGCTGTATATCCAAATCACACGTCTAAGGCTTCGGCGTGTTGACTCGACCGGACTACATGGTGCGTACATGTCAGTTACACACCCTGTATCTGTTTGTCGTGTGTCAAGTTGGCCCAGTCAACACGCAGTGTGCAATAAAAGCACCACGTGTAATTAATTGATCGGCGCATCTAGATACAATGCGCATGGGTATACGGCGTGTGCTCCGGTCGCATGCCGTGTAACCCGGTTTTATCGGCCTATGATTTGGCACTTCCCAATGGCATCTCTAGTTGTTTTTTATTTGTTTTTAAACCTTTAAGAAAATGAAACATTGAACAAACATGATTAATATGTCGATAACATGTTAATCAAATCGGATTAAAGAACGAATAACATGAAATGAAAATCTAACCACAATTGCACATAAATCAACAATCAAATAAATAATTATAAATTTAAACGCGACCGCTCTAATAGCACTTGATGGTTCAGGGCGCAGCGCAAGCGTGCGTAAATGAGCGATATATTAAAATTTCTTTTAATAATCGTTTCCTGAAACCAAGAGCGAGGATCTTTCACATCAAATTTATAATTAATTTATTTAATATTTGAAGAAAAAAATACCTGGGCTTAGGAACTTTCTTCGTTAGTGAATGTTGATTGTCCGAAAAAACCCTTTCGGATTACTTTTGTTGCGCTGTAAGGATCCAAGGATAGAATCTCTTTAACGGTGATCCACACGTGCTCCTATGATCTCTGAGCAACACCACTCGATCTTCGAGTGCTAGCGTGGCGAGTTGAATGTCTTGCGTTGTTCGCTCTTGATTGTTCGTTCTTCGGTCTTTGAGAAATTCCTCTTGCACTTCTCATTCTTGAGAGAGAGTGAGAGAAGTTGAGAGAGAATTCGGTGTGCGCAACAATTCTCTATTCTCAATTTCGGATGCTCTACACAATAGACATAGCCGTCTATTTATAGAGTTAGGATTTGAGTTAAAATATTATTTAATTGCATATTGACCATTAAATAACATTTATTACCTTTAATAAATCACATGTCGCATGATAATAATCATACAATTATTATTTTGTGGAGCACGTCAACTTGCGCAATAACAAATATTATGTAACGGTCTTGTTAATTAATATTTGTCACCAGGTGTTATAAGCTAGGTTGAATCAACCTCAGTGTTTTCTTACCCAGCCTTTCTCATTCTCCCTTCTTCATCGCTTCCGACTTTGTACCTGTCAACAGTAGATCAAGATCCTTCTGCAGTAGACTATCGTCTATTTGCATCTTCCAAAATCCAAAATTATTCTCGTCGAACTTCTCAACCCGGACCTTACCCTTAACCAACGCCATACTTCTGGAGATAGCAAACTCCCACTAAGTTCTGAAACACGTAAGAGGGATCAGGAACTGCTTGTCAGAATTCTCCTATAAGGCAAAGGGCAAAATGATGCTGCTAAACCGACTCTAAATCACTTTTGCCAAGGGTTGGTCATCTGAAGCTCTACAGCCGAAGATTTGATACCACTTGTTGGATCTGATGTAGCTTCTGATAAACCACTGGAAGTTACGCCTTCAAAACTTACAAGGCAGAAAAAAGTTCCGGAAAGAACCTGTGAACTCAATGCAATGGAACTAGAAAACTGCACATAAGTCACCACACTAAATCATTATCCTCCAAACAATCCAAACAAGAACTTTCGAAAGACAACAATTGAAAGAAAATAAAGGCAAAAGAACGCAAGATTTTTATGTGGTTTGGACGTGAGTCTTAATCCACAGGAAGAGAGCGTTGTAATACTTTTCATAATTACAATTTACAAGTACTTCTAAACAATGCATCCACCATAGTAAATATAGTAAAGTCCAGCCGGTGCAACCACTCGCCACCGCCTTCCGGCCTTCACGGGGAGAAGTCCGCACATATCAGATCTCCACAGTCATCTCTCCATTCGGTCAAAGACTCCCACCGCCTCAACTTTATCCTTCTGTACACAGTGCCCGCTATCGGAAACTTTGCGAGTTCACTCTTACGTATTACTTTGAAGATCCTTACATAATCCCTTTGCCAAAATCTGCTAAAGGAAAAACGCAGCAGAGTGACTCTCATGTATGTAAGAGGTACTTTCCCGCAAGTCCCTTGTGTCTTCCACACTGCTTCCATCAGACTCATCAGGGGTAACTTTCGATTGCCCATCCTCCAACTGACATCATGCAGTCAGCCTTCCGGTCGTCCTGCAGTCGAACGTCTAAACACCGGTGGATCTACAACCAGAAAATGGTTTCCACACACCTTGTGTCAATGCTATATTCTGCTTCGGTGGTAGATAATGCAACAATAGATTGCATGTTGCATTTCCAAGATATCGGACCACCACAAGCAATGAATGCATACCTAGTAATTGATTTTCATGTACCAACATTAGTGGCATGGTTAGTCTACAAATCCTATCACATCATGTTCAAGATCAACATTTTTACCACAACATAAACATAAGTCAAGGGAGATGGACATATACCTAAGTAACCACTTTAATGCGTGCCAATGAAGTTTCTCTAGATCACTCATAAACATGCTAAGTGTACAAATGGCAAAAGCAATATTTAGACTCGAGCATACCATGACATACATTAACCAGCCTACTATATTAGCATATGGTATTTTACTTTTATGTCAGACTCTTTGTTAGGAGACTGTGTAAGTGACAATTTAAAGTGTTGCTCCAAAGGGATGTTAACAAGTTTCAAATGTTCAAACAAGTATCGCGCCAAAAACTTCTTAATGTAAGCAGGCTGAGACAAATATAACAGTTTGTTTATCCCTAATTATTTTCATTCCCAAAATTGCATTGTCCCGGTCTTTCATTTCAAAAGCAGGGTTCAACTGAATTTTCATGTGATTAATCAGTCACATATTTTTGCAAATAATGAGAAAGTTATCAACATGCAAAATCAGATAAATCATTTCATGTTCAACAAAATAAATGTAAACACATGCATCGTATTTACTTCGAGTAAATACATTATGAATCATAAAAGAATCAGAACATTTATACCATTGTCTTGAAGATTGCTTCAATCCATATAGTGACTTTTTCAAAATACAGATTTGATTCGGTTTAAAATCCTTGGAAAAACCCTCACGCGGTTTCATTAAAAAAAATTCTTCCAATTCTCCATGCAAAAAACAGTTTTAATATCTAATTGTTCAATATAAAACTCATAATAGGTAGCAATGGCATGGAGTAAACAAATTGATTAACGCTTAACGACCGGAGAAAATATCTCACTATAGTCAAAAATTTTACGTTGCAGAAAGCCCACGGCAACAAGACAAGCTTTATATTTGATTTTAGATTCCCTGGTGTTGGATGATAAAATGAGAGACCGAACCCCCAAGGTGTACTCTCTAATGGAGCCCTTGGGGTTATTTTATAACAAATGTTAAAGACCACACCGGACCTCAAGTCCGATGTGGGATGCAGACTCCAACACTCCCCCTCAAGCTAGGTGTACCTAGCTTGGACACATAGAGAAAAAACAAAGCAGGCCAATGAAAACAAGCCAATCAACAGACTGCAAACACTCCCCCTCAAGCTGGACAGACCCAGCTTGATTACAAAACCAGACGAAATAAAAAGAAAGCTGCAAAGGCTGCTGCTCCCCCCTCACGATCGAAGCTCCCCCTCAGGATGATGGATGGATGATGCTAAAAAGGATGCGTCAACGATGCGTCGGGAAATCCGCAGAGGCAGGGGCCGAACAACAGAGCGTCGGGAAGTCCGCACTGGCAGGGCCGGTCGTCGAACCGCCTGGAAACCGCATTGGTCGGGTGCCGGTCGTCGGAGCGCCGGGAAACCGCACGGGCAAGCCAGTCGTCGGAGCGCCGGGAAACTGCACGGGCGGACCGGTCGTCGGAGCGCCGGGAAACTGCACTGGCGGGGTCGGTCGTCGGACCGTCGAGAAACCGCACTGGTCGGAGCCGGCGTGTCGGGAGCGCGGGGGAAACCGCACTGGCGGGGCCGGTCGTCGGAGCGCCGGGAAAACCGCACTGGCGGTCCGATCGTCGAACCGCTGGGAAACCGCACTGGTCAGGCCGGTCGTCAGAGCGCCGGGAAACCGCAGGAGGCGGGGGCTGCCTAGCAGGAGGAGGCCGGCGACAGGAGGCAGCGGTTCGCCGGAGGAAGTGCCGACGATGAGATCCGCCGGACTGGGGCGGATGAAACCGGCCGGAGGGAGGGCTGCCTTGCAGAGCAGCGCACTGGAGGGGGGGGGGAGGGGGGGGGAGGGGGGCGAATAGGAGGGGAGCCCACCGGGAAAGGAGGGGCGCCAATCGGGAAAGGAGGGCCCCCCCGTCGCAGGGGGGGGAAGAAGGTCGCCGAGATCGCCTGGAGGGAGGGGCCGCCGGGATCGAGCGGGAAGAATGGATCGCCACGCAGGGAGAACCGCCGGGGAAGGAGGTCGGCGTCCGTCATCGAGCGCACCTGGGAGGGATGGGTACCGGCAGGGGGAGATCCGCCAGGAGGGGACGCGCAAAAGGAGGTGCCGCGACGGGAGGTGCCGCGAGGAAAGGCGGGGGGCCGAGCTGTGAGAGGGATGACGGGGTCGCGGCTGAGACGCGCAGAGAGGGAGGGAGAGCCGTCGGGATGCGCTGAGGGAGGGCAAGCCGACGAGATGCGCAGAGGAGGCGGAGCCGATCGTCGTCGCTGGGAGGTAGGTCAGCGGAACGCGCAGAGGCGATGAGGACGCCTGATGGAGGCGGGGGTCGATCCCCGCGGGGACGACGCCGGAGGGATCAACGCGACGCCGGAGAGAGCAGGGATCCGCCGGGATGAGGCCGTCGCGCACAGCGGGGAAGGGCGCCGAGGGAAGCCGCAGGGAAGGCGGGGGCCTGGTGCCGGGAGAGATCCGCCGGGATGGCCGCCCGGAGGGATAGTCGGCAGGGGTCAAGGACCGCCACAAGGGGCGGACGGAAAATACCTACGTAGGCCATGGAGGCCGCCGCCCCCGTGGGGGGAAAAATATTGAGAAACCCTAGAGCGGAATTGAAAAAAAAAATAGATGGGGGGTCGGGATTAGATTCCCTCTAATACCATGTTGGATGATAAAATGAGAGAGACCAAACCCCCAAGGTGTACTCTCTAACGGAGCCTTTGGGGTTATTTTATAACAAATGCTAAAGACCACACCGGACCTCAAGTCCGATGTGGGATGCAGACTCCAACATCTGGTATTGTCTTTTTCTTTAAAAATCCATTTACAATCTATGACTTCAGCATTATCAGTTTTATTAACAACAGTCCAGCTTTTATTTTTAAGCAGAGAAGACATTTCATCGTGGCAGCCAACCATTGTTTCAATTCTTTACTTTTCGTGACTTGCATATAAGATTGTGGCTATTTAAGACTTAGTAAAATTGAAAGTGTTGGAGTCTGCATCCCACATCGGACTTGAGGTCCGGTGTGGTCTTTCTTATTTGTTATAAATACACCCCAAGGGCTCCTTTGGAGATACACCTTAGGGGTTCGGGTCTCTTATTTTTCTCCTTCTACATGGTATCAGAGGAGGTTTTTTGAACCCCCAATTCCACCCTCCCTATTTTTTTTTCCCTTTAGGGTTTCCCGTCCGGGGGGCGGCGGCCTCAAGGCCCCGTAGGGTTACCGCCGCCGCCCCTCCGCCTCTGCCCTAACCCTTCTCGGCGCCTCTCCGGCCCTCCCACCCCGGCTGCCCTCCATCCTCCCGGCGCTCCCACCCGGCTGCCCTCCATCCTCCCGTCCGCCTCTTCCCTGCCGGCTCCTGGTCGCGCAGCCCTCCAGCGCACGGCGGCCTGCTCTCCCGGCGCGCTTCCCATCCCAGCCGCCCCCTGTGGCCTTCCCCGACGGCGCGCCCTCCCTTCCCGCTGCCTCCTCTGAGCGAGCCGGCCCCGACATCCCGCAGCGGCGCATCCCGTCGCCCGCGCCTCCCGGCTGCTCCCGACGGTCTCCCTCTGCTCCCGCGGCCTCACGCTTCTCCCGGCTCCCGCGCTCCCGGCTCGCCCCGCAGTCCCGGCGTCCGCCGTCCTCCCCGCGGTGCGCCCTCGTCCCAGCAGACCTTCGCCCGGCGCCCGCGCCCTCCTCCCGGCGAACTCCTCCTCCCTGCGCGGCTCCCCGGCGCGACGCGGCTCCCCGGCGCGACGCGGCTCCCGCTGCTCCCCGCGCCTCCCTCTGCTCACCGCGCGCTCGCAACTCTCCCTCCCCGGCGGCTCCATCCCAGCCGGCTCCATGCGCCGGCAGCCTCCCTTCTCCAGCAGCCGGCCTCCAGCTCCAGCCGGCGACCCCTCCCCGGCCGGCGACCCCTCTCCGGCAGCCAGATCCGGACAGTTCCGGCTACTCCCGCCAGATCCGGTGATTGTCGGCCAGATCCGGCCAGATCCGGCGATTTCCGGACTGTTCCGGGCAAATCCGGACTGTTCCGGCCTCCACCCGTGCCGGCCGCTCCCCGCAGGGGTCCTCCTCCGGTTTCCAGCGCCGCCTCCCGGCCTCCTGCACCCTCGCCGGCCTCCTCCTGCGGATCCCCGCCTCGCCGGCATCTCCCGGCACCTCCCGGCAGCGGCATCTCTCTCCGCCGGCACGTCCATTCGCTGGCGCAGTAGCTCGACATCCTCGGATTTGGGGCCCGTTGGCGCCGCCAGTCCCGCAACAATTCTGCGGAATCCCCGCCTCCCGTCGCCGGCCCCGCAAGTGCGGTTTTCCCGGTGCTAGTTTGGATTTCCCGGCGTTTCATCGACCGGCCCCACTAGTGCGGCATTCCTGGCATTCCGACCATCGACCCGGTTTGAGTGGTTCATCTACTGCGTCCGCGACATCTTCCATCCATCATCCTGCGGAGGAGCTTCGATCGTGAGGGGGAGCAGCAACCTTTGCCGCTTTCTTTTTTTTTTTTTTTTTTTTTTTGTCATGTTTTGTAATCAAGCTGGGTATGTCCAGCTTGAGGGGGAGTGTTGGTCTCTGTTTTATTGTTTTCTTTTCATTATGTGTCCAAGCTAGGCTCACCTAGCTTGAGGGGGAGTGTTGGAGTCTGCATCCCACATCGGACTTGAGGTCCGGTGTGGTCTTTCTTATTTGTTATAAATACACCCCAAGGGCTCCTTTGGAGATACACCTTAGGGGTTCGGGTCTCTTATTTTTCTCCTTCTACAGAAAGCATATGCGGCCACATCAGCATGACTGAATCGACATGGGGCTCAGATAACCTTCCCTGCCCTATCTTGAGTGAGCTGGTAATTTCAAAGCTCACTAGAAGCCTCTTCATCCAACTCAAAGCCAGAATCAGACTCAAGGTTGAGCCTATTCTAGAGGCACAGTGGAGATAGTCTCCATTTGAGACTCCCTTTGGGGTTTTCCCACCGGTTGGGGGGGGGGACAATGTTGTTTTCATCATTAACAAGCTTATTCTTAGAAATAAACTCCTGAAAAACAACATCATGAGTAATTATACATTCTGAAAACCTGGTTTATCTATCCAAAGTTTTTAACCCTTAACACCATCAGGATATCCTACAAAAATACACTTGATAGCTCCGCAGTTCAAGCTTATCATTAATTGAATGTGCATAAGCAGTACAACTGTAAACCAAGTGTTCAATAGCTGGGTGGTTTATTAGTCCACATCTCCTCAAGTGTCTTAAAAATGGTAGCAGCTGATGGTCAATTGATCAAGTACACTATCATCGTGGCTGCTTCAGCCTAGAAAGACCTAGGGAGCATGCTCTGATCTGGTTCATTCTTTCAGGTAACCCATTTTGCCGGGGGGGGGGGGGGGGGGGGGGGGGGGGGGGGGGGGGGGTCTTTGATTGTTTTGTGTCTAAAGAAAAGAGTTGGAAAATTCAACAAAATTCATTTAATAGATACTTTAAACTGTTGTCAGTTCTAAGAACCTTCAATTTATTTCCAATTTGATTCTCAACACTAGCTTCTTAAAGGTCTAAAGGTGTCATATTTATTTCTAAAAATATAAACCCACCCATATCATGAGCAATCGTCTATAAAGGTCACGAAATAATATCCTCTGCCATGGGAGGCGATCCGAGGACCCCGTGAACCAGAATGCACATATTCAAGTGGATGATTAGCTTTATATTTTGATCTTTTAAAACTGACATGATTTGATTTACAAAAAATACTATCTTCACGGAAAGGAAGATTGTTTGATCTCAACAGACCTTGTTTGTTCATTCCTCTAAGCCTTAGCACTAACGTGTCCAAGTCTTCTATGTCAAAGCATGGTATTATCATTCACTAGGACACTGGCATTTAACTGTCTAATATGTGTTTAATTATTTAACATGTATCATTTAACTGTCTACATGTGTTTTATCATCTAACATGTATAAATCATTGACAATTCCATCCCCTCATCACAGTAAGACCCCCCCCCCCCCCCCCCCCCGTGATTCTAAGACTACCGGATTCTGATCAAAAGGTAAAACCCTTAAGATCAAGGACTCCAAGAGAAATGAGGTTACGTTTCAGTTCGGGGGTACCCATCTAACCTCATTAAGTGTTTTAACAATTCAATCATAAAGTTCTAACAACACAAAACCTATCCCCATGATTTTACAGCTCCTGGTTATTACCCAGAAAGACATCACCAGATTCATTTTCAGTTGTTTCTCTTTTTAGAGCACATGTGGAACGAGCATTAATAATTCAAGACCCACTCTTCTCCTATGGTATTGACAGACACATTTAAGACTTCAGCATTTCAAAACCAGTTTCAACCAGCAAGGAATGGCCCGAACCATCCTTTGAATTAGATTTCCAATTAGAACAATTCTTTTTTATATGCCCAGGACTGTTTACAATGATAACACTTAATGACTCTACCCTTGAAAATTGAATGGCCTCGTCTATTTTGGCTATAGTTCATTCGTTTACCCCTAGTTTCACTCACACCTCTGGTGTTACCCTTCAGCCTCTATCTTTACAGTGCCTTTATTTTGAAGCTCCTCAAATGTAAACCGGATTTTACTTCCTCTAGGATTAAGGATTCTTTTATACATCATGGAATCCCTCAAAGAATTGCACGAGTTATCCAGAGATTTGAGCGATATTATCACTTGGTCCTCATCTTCAATTTGTATATCTATATTTGACAGATTTTATAAGATTTTATTAAATTCATCGATGTGTGAGTGACCGGACTGCAATTCTGACATGCACCATGAAATTATCCAATCTCATTTTCTTATATAGTCTGCCCACAAGAGGCATAGTCATATATAGAGTTTCAAGTTTAAACTATATTGCAGCAGCAGTGGACTCATATGCTACTTCATGCATAACATTATCCCCTAGAGACAGCAGTAAAAGACTACAGGTCTTTTCAAGAACATCAGCAGCAACATCAACATAAAAGACTATGCACTGTCAATCGTCGGACAGAGTGGTGATTAGAGTGGTGGTTTTCTTTTTAACACCACAAAGGGCATCAACAAGTCCATTTTGGACAAGAAGAGCGCGTATTTTGATTCTCCAAAGATTAAAATCATTTTCATCATCAAACATCTCTATCTCGAATTTCGTAAAACCCGTCGCTATGTTCGAAAAGACTCTGATATCAATTGTTGTGGGGGGTTGCCACTGCTCACGGTATTACCTCCACATGCAACAGCGAGGAGTCCGCTAAATGTAGAAGTGGCCTACATATTCGTATAGATGAAGTCTATAAAACTAAAAAACGAAAAAAAAATGTAAAAGCAAAACGGACAGAATCAAGATGTGTGAACTTGGGAAAAGAAATACAAAAAAGAAATGGACATAAGTATTTTACATGCTTTGGCCCACATTGGACCTACATGCACGGCAAGAACACCATCCCTAGCACCTCTTTATTATGCAAAGAAAAACAGGAAAACAGAATACCAGCAAAAAGGAAAACACATAAACCAGAGAAACTATCC